>JAWWEO010021557.1:0-78597 GCA_035582975.1 Ormyrus labotus | reverse complement strand
TTAAATGATTAAATATGTAAGTGCCAATATATGATTACCGATTTCATTGATTCAATGAAATTTTTTTCTCAGTGTATATTTAAAAAATTAAGCAACAATCTCAACAATGTTTTAACAAGTATTCATTTTGTTAAAGCATGTATTTTTTGTGAATTAAAAATGTATCGTATAATAATGCTTGACAAAATGTTCTTTAAAAATAAAATAAATCTATTTTTTAACGTGGATTATTATACTTTTTATCATAAAAATTTCAATATAGGTTCATAAAAAGGATCAAAATTAATTATCAATTTTCTTACTGCAATTTTCTGCAATGAATGTTATCAAAATAAAATAAATAAAATATACTTGTCATACTGTTCGGTAACGGGCGCAGATAAATCGCGACTTGAAACCCATACATAGTTTATCGAATCCCAAGAAAAGCACTCGAACGTCGTTATATAATAATTTTCCCAGAATCGTTGCAAAATTTCTCTTTACACCGTTATAAAAATTTTATGAAATACGTTTTTAAAATAAAAATTAAAATAAGTTGTAATAAAGGAAGAATTTTTATATATAAGAAAAATACCAAGAAAAATTTATACACCTACAAAACTGCCGAAATCGTTCACGTTAAAAATGCTTTTTCATACACTGTATCGACTATGATTTCTTATCGCGGTTTTTTACTCGAAACCTCTGACGAGTTCAATTTCAGCAAATTCTCTAAATTTATGAACTGATCTATAAAAGAACCTTTTATTTTTATCAACCACATTCTTTGCGAAATTATTTCCTACAAACTTAAATATTCAAATCCCAGATATAACTTTGTAACTATTATTCGTGCATCAATCAATTCGTCACCTTCGCCACTACGGCTGATAATGGTTTGGCTAACGATCGCAAAATTAACAAAAAAAACTTTTTGTTTCATGCACCCACGTAAAAAAACAAAGCAACGACGCAATATAATTTCTTCAAATTTTTCGTTGAATATAAAGTAAACTGAAATATCCGAAGAAAATGTTGGCGAAAATACACTTCTAAAAATCCCCCTCTTCGCGGCGAATGCAGCGCAACTTCGCTCCGTTGACCTGAAAATCTCTTTTCCGCGAATCAATCGATAAGACCTGGCAACAGCAGGGGGTTAAGACCGAGAGAGCATCGAGGAGAGCCAGAAATACAGCGACGCGGAGCTCACGACTGCGAAACCCCCCAAAGTCTTGTCTTCCCATCGTGACCGCGGACATCGTGAGCCGGAAGTGACGGTGGCTGCACCTGCGCCGCGCACAATGGCTGAATTTGTCATAGGCGGGAGGTCCGCCCGGTTAATTGCCGCAAACTCCGGCGTATTGATCGGTACCGGGGGACAAAAAAAAAGGCGGCATTATCAAGTTATACGAGGACAATGCAACAATGCGGAGGATGAAAAAAAAAAGAGAGCGCGCGGGTATAAAGGCAATTTGACTCCTTTTTTTTTCGCCGGTTGAAATATAGGATTTAATTAGCGGAACGCGCGGTAACGTATGCCATCATTGTTTCGACCCCGCTTCGATTTATATCGATGAAAATTATGAGGCTACGTCGGTAATTAAGCGAGCTTTCGGTTGTTAACGAAAGAAGCTCCTCCTCTGCTTGGGAGCTGCTCTAACCCGTGAAATATGTTTTGTATGGCAGTGGTCTGACAGTGGTAGCGGTACGGCCAAATAGTGCGGCGGTAGTGCCGCTCTGGACATTTTCCCGCTATACAAATAAATTAATAAATAAATTGCCTGTGACAATTTTGTCAAAGTCTGGGAAAAACTTTTGCAGTGGCCGCTAGGTGACCACTACCTTTCGGCGCTACTTCTATAACTGGAGCGAAAAATGAGGAGAGAAAAAACTGGAGCGCTCAAAATTATAAGAGGATTAATTTTTTTATTTATCTTAGAAATTTACATCTCTTATCCCAGCAAGAGTGCGAAAATTTTGCTACGGGATTGGCGTCGATTGGTAGCCGCTACCTAGCGACCAGATTGCAAAAATTTTTCCATATATTTTTCCCAGACAAGGGCGGCACCAAGCCCGTAATGAGATGCCGTATCTTCAAAAATACAGAAAAAGTGCGGGAAAGTATCCAGAGCAGTACTACCGCCACACTATTTTGCCGTACCAATGCGCCACCTCTGCAAGATCACTGCCGTATAAAATATTTTTACACGGAAATTGAGGGCTCGGCTATTCGTAAAAACAAACAAAACTCTGAATTATATAATCCGTTCGAAAAATCTGATGGTATTCCATTGCGAGCGAGTGGTGCCGCTGCACGGGGTGGAAACGCACGTGCGACATCTGGTTTTATGTGCGCATGCGCCGGGCTTTGATTCGAAGGAGCGACGTAATGCGATACGGGGGAATTGTGGAGAGCGTCGTTTCTGCTGCTGCGATGACTTCTCGCTAATTAAATTTAATTGTCCTAGCCGGGAGTGTCGCCGGGAATGAATGGCGTGGTTATTATCGCGATATAAGCCCCAGCACCTGCCAGGCTGATGCGCGCCGAACTTTCTTAAGTCGAAGCTTCCGAATTCTCGGCGCTTATAAACGGAAATGAGGACGTCGTCGGATCCATTTCACTCGGGGACCTTTTATTTTAGCTTGTGTAAATTATAATTTGTTTATTTAAAAAAAAACTGTATACCATTTAATGTAACTGGGAATTAGATAGTTTTCGTTAAAAAACAAGTAAGGTTTGTTGAAGCAAATACAATTTGTATTAATGTAATCACAATATGCAAACGAAAACTCGTTCGGTTAGGTAAACGGACTCGTTTTGTTTGTAACTTACTCTATTTAAAGTCCGAACTACATGGGAATTCCGACTGTTTGATTTGAAACTCCGGTTATATCCTCGCGCGTTTAATTACAATTTCCGGTAGAAAAACTTTGTTATTCAAATTTAATCGCATCTTTTGAAGTGTCCCCTACAAAGAACAATAACGAATGATTTTTATCCCCCGAGTCTTCAACAAGATCATCTCCCAGCATCGCGAAACGATATCAATTTAAAGTATATTGACCGTCAACGCGCCCAGAGTTCCTCCGTGTTTTTCCGCGCAAGCTCGAATTATATCCACGTAACCCGACCGTTCTCCCTTTCATTCCATTTTCCCGCTCCACTCGTGGACTCTCTCGCTCGTTGCCGAGTACAGCGCTTTTTACTTTTTCAATTATCTCTATTTTTGTCAATCCATCTCGTTCCTTTAATTCTCTCCCTCTCTATTTTCCCGGCTCCCTTTCCTCGTTTGTCGACGTCTGTTCCGCGAAGAGTTCCTTTTTCTTTTGCCGTATAGCTTCTCTTTCTCGCGTCTTTATCTCTCCGGCAGCTAGACCGACTATTTTTTTTCGCTCTCTCTTTCTCTCTCTCTTTCTCTCCCGTCAGACTAACAAACCGACTGACGCGCGGCAGCAGAAGCCCCCAGTAATTGGTCATTAGAAGAAACTCGTTGTTGGCCTTGGAGGGAGAGAGTGGAAGAAGAGGGAAGCGCAGCAAGATTTTTAACGCTGCACCAGGGCTGAAAGCCTTTCTTTTTTTCTCTCCCTCTCTCTCTCTCCGCTCTCCTCTACTCTTTTTTCCCTAAGCGAATAACTGTACTTGATTCTTTTTGCGCGGCAGCGGCCTAACAAACGGATTGTTAGGTGCTTTTAACGAAAAAAAAATGCACCCGTTTAGATGCCTTCTTTTATTTCGCTCGCTGCGCGTATTATGGCCCGGCGCTTTATGAAGGAGGGGGAGGGAAAAAAAGAAAAGTTGCGTGCTACTTTGTTACCGGCGAAATAAAGTTCAAAGGGAATTAACGTAACAGTGGTTAAAAAGAAACGTCGCTGTTTCTGCTTCCACTTTTACCTTAAGCTGGAGGTTCTGCGGACATGCACCGACTCTGCTTCTTTCTCTCTCTCTCGTCGGCCTTTCAATGCCAAGCATTTCATTAAGGACTTTTGTCTATTATTCTTTTGATGTGTTTCAAAGCTTTTAACTTACTTTGCAAAGTTCCTCAAGTAGTACCCGGTAAGGGAATTTTTGCATATAAAATACGCCTACTGTTTGCGTTTAAAAATAAATCGGTTTATGAATTATTAGTCCGCCGCAATTAAGGACGTTAAGAACGAGGAAAAACTAGTGAATTATTATGCAAAAGGTTTTCCTCGTATTTTATAAACTCAAATTGTAAACTATTTTTGTAATTAAATGTCTCTCTCCTACTCTATTAGCTAAGACGTGCTTTATTTCCTCTCGGCTTTTACATTGTTTCGATTCCGAGTGCGGAAAATAAAATGTACCTTTAATTTTCAGAGAAACCAAACACGTTTTTTCCGCAGAGTTAATTGCTTTTAAAGTTTAAAAAAAAAACTACGAAAAAACGTTCATGTTTCTAAGTACATAATGACATGCTATTACTCACACCTCGTCGCCTCGTCCCAAACGAACGTTAAAACGTGCCGGCGAGCTTACCTGAAACAACAGAAAATAATTGCATAAAGCTACAGTTCAGAGCCGAGGAAATATATTCTAAATTAGATTGCACTTTTTCATCAATAACGGCTAATTCAAACTTTCCCCCCCCTGCAATTACCGGGGGAAAAATTAAATGCAACGGATCTCACGGTACACGGCGCTCAATTAGTTATCATTAGCGCTAATGGCCGACTTTAGTTCGGAGTCGTAAAAAAACTTTTTGCAAAGCCAGATTAAAGGAGAGTCTTTGCGAAAGTTGCTAAAAGGCGCCCCAGTCGGATTACGTTACATAATTTAATAAGCCATTATCAAGGGGGTAATACGCGGAGGATCGATTTTTCGCTAATAAATATTAACACGTTCGACTGCGAGATTTCGAGCGGCGCTCAAGTTCCCGGAAGTAGGCCGCAGCTTTTGACCGAGTTTTCGTTTTTAAAAAAAAGCCCCCAAGTATCGACAGGGAAAAAGCAGAGACGCGAGTACGACTTTTTTGCCATCTGAATAATTCAGGGTCGCGGTTATTTATCGGCGGAAAATTAATCGCGGCATTTTTCTCTTTTCCACGGTTTCGTGAAAGTTCAAGTTTTTATGGGGATTTATGATACAATAATCGCCGTACGTTTATCCCATTAGCTGTCAATCTCGACGTGGTCCGTTAAAATTAATTGTAAGGTAGCATATCGCGAAATTACGATATTTTGCATAAAAGCATTTTAATTAACACTCCTCGACGCTTGGCATCGTAAAAACTTAATTGTTGGGTTTTGTCAATAATTTAAGTACCCTGAATATTCAAGCCCACTTTAATTAATATGCAAACTAGTTGCGCTTCTAATCTGTACTTTCGGACAGCTCGTTCGTTTCCATCAAAGATAAGAACCGTCTAATTTTACGGGGGAAGCATAACCATTGACAGATTAATAGAATAAACTAGTGGCCACATTTTGCAGGATAGTTTATTGCTGACAGCAGGAAAATTTGCTACAATTACGCTAAATTGGTGCTTAAAAAAAAAATAAAAGCGAGATGCTTTTAATATGGAAAAAACTATCAGGACCTTTGACGTTCCTTGATATATCGAAATACCGCGCAATGCAGCTTTCGGGGAAGTAAGTAGCTTCCGAGTTTGCGGAGCTTTGAGCAAGACTTGCGATTAATCGCGTCGCCCTGCGACCTACGTTAATTACCCGCCCCCGCCGAGCTTTTACTTTGCTCGCCCTCGAAAGTTCGGCGCTTAGATTACTTCTTTTCGAATTTCCAGCTATCGAGTCGGCCGAACTTTCCCCGCGGGGACGTCGCGCGACAATTGATTATCCTCGGCCGACTTTCATAAAAACGGAACGCGGAAGCCGGGAGAGTTTTTCCGGCTCGCTTTTTAATCTACGAGCCCCTTAATTGCTCGATTAAAAACTTTTCGCGGGCAGGGGGACACTTTATTATTCGCGGCTTAGAGCGCGCGGCCGTCGAATCGAAATTCCAGAACACACCGCCGCGCGACGGTCGATCCGCAAAAATGCAAATGTCCCTCGTAAATAGGAAAGCACGGAGCGTCGGGGGGGAGGGGGGGGGGAGCCGTCCGCAATGTGAGCGCGCTCGCTTTTTGCGGCAATCGCGGCGCGCGGCGGCCGTTTCGGCGTCGTCCCTCTGTGCGAAATTGCCAGCTTTCTCGGTAGCTGATTTTCTCGCCTAGTTTATGCGCCGTATTAGCGGGCCTTCTTGCGCGCGCAGCGGCACCGGCACAGCACACGCGATTCCGTTTACTTATTATTGGTATCTGGGAAGAGAGAGAGAGAGAGAGAGAGACCCGCCGGCCAGTGTACGTGCAAATCGCTCGGCACTAAGGAAGTCGGGGATTCATTACCGGCCGCAAATCCGAGATCGCCGAGAGGGGAGGAGAAGAGCCCCAACAATATGGTGTGAACGGATTAACGCGCTATTGGAGAGACTTTTCTTTCGAAGCTATTTCGAGCTTCGGGGAAGTTGAGTTTTCCTATTTTCGGAGCGGCGCGATGCAACGCCGCCGCTCGAGGCTGCTCCGGGATGCTTTCGACTGCGTTTATGTAGTCCAACTTGAATCGTTAACGAGTGCGTTTTTTTGTCTGGAAACACGTACTTGCAGTTGCGCAAAAAATTTCAAACGATATGCTTTAAATCATTCTTTAATGTCGAGAATTTAAACGAATTCGCGCCGTAAAAATCGTAATCAGCTCGGAATTACTCGGGAATTTTCCGCAAAAAGACGAGATTTCACCGGGACTCCCGATTCAATAACCGATCGATTTCAAATTAAAAGATCCAAGCCTAATTACCCCCCGACAATTCATTCAATTTTCCATAAAACAGCTAATTGCACACGCATAATAAGAACGAGGAAGAAAATGGAATTTTAATGACTCCGACCGTAAAGCGCCGCGCAAAACAAGCTCTCTCCCCGCGACGACCCCCGCGCGCGCTCCGGTAGCAGCTCTCAATAAAAGCAAAGCTCAGCGCCTCTCGCCGTCGAGCGAGAGCTTAATAAAGTCGACTCGGGATTCATCACCGGGGGTAAAAAGCGAGAGGAGAGCGCGGCGCATTAATTGCGCACTAAACTTCTTCATCGCCGAGGCGACGCGCGCGGGGCCGGCCTCGGCTAGGCGCGCGAATCCGAAGGCGCGCTAATAGTTTCCGTCGTGGCTCGCCGGACCGAGAGAGAGAGAGAGAGAGAGAGAGGAATCCAAGCGGCGGCGGCGGCGACTTTAACGATTTCCGGAGGGTCGCGACGATTTTTTGCCCGGCGAGGCCGGGTGGAAAAAGGCTAACGAGCCTTAGGTAATAACGATTAAATTGCGCTGTGGGAAGAGAGGGCGCTTTTTATTGATTAGGAAAATGAGGGCTTTTCGGCGGCGAGGGGATCGCTGTTTTAGATAATTTAGTATCGTCAAATTGGGCTCGACGGCGGCTGTTACTATCGCCGTAATTTTAGCGCTACTTTTTTAGTTCGCAGAAACGGCTACCCCAGTTTTTAGGTTAAATTATACTACACTTTCCTAAATAGTGCGGTATTAAAAGAATATTTTCTCATCATCAAGATTATAAATTTCTTGCTTACGATCGAGTAACCTATGATTGGTCTGCCATCTGCTTCGGGACTCTTAAAAGGATCAATTCTGCGAGGTCGAACGGTTAAACATTCCGATTCAAGGTCATAAAATCGAAAAGTCCGCCTCAAAGATGATTTCCAGCATCGGACGTCCTCCCATTTTCGTTGGTCTGAACGGCTAGTTCAGTTCTCGGTTCGACTGCTATTTGTGTTTATGGCGGAGTTTGGAATCTTGAGGGGCAAAGTTTCGGGGCAATTTTAAACGTCAGCGGCAGTGAAGGGTTCGGTTAACGTCGAGGCGGGGAAGCCGGGAGAGAGGAAAATTGAAAAGAGCAACGTCGCTCAGAAAACGAGGGGTCCGGAGTTACTTTGTTCCTGACTCGGAAGGAATCCTGACGGAAAGGCCGAGGCGCGGGATTAAAAATTAACCTGCAAATAAGTTTGCCGTTTGACAAACGTTGTCGAACGCCGAACTCTCGGTTATTTTGAGATACTAAAGTCGAACGGTTGCTGAAAAATAAATGTTTGTCTTTTACTTTCGAAGAATTCATTTCGAGGATTGATGGTGATCTAAAAGTTTTGACGGGTCGGTTGACGGATTCGCAATGAAAATATTAATTCAGTTGTCGAGTAATTAAGAAAATTCGCTCCCCTTGAAGTTTCTGCTCGATAACTCGTTTTCGCCGACGAGGGCGGTAATCCATCTTCATTGCCAGATAAACTCATCTGGAGCTTTTGCCCTCCGAAGAGGGATTAACGACCGCTGCGCGTCCACGTGTACACTCGTATTAAATTAAACAATTGAAGCTTTAATCGAATTATATATTTTTTTTTTCAAAGCTGCTCTGAATACTTACTTAATTACCGATTTTCGACCGAAGTTTGCAACAAGAGAACTCGATTTAAAATTGATTAAATTTTATTGCAAAGTGCTTCACTTCCTCCGGTCGTCACTCCGTATCAAAAGGACAAATTGACGTCGTCGGAGTTGAACACAATTCCGAGTACAAACAAATACATTGACCGTCCCGGCGGACGAGCGCAAAACGAATTAAAAATAAATCACACGATAATAAAGCACCGCGCCGCCTCGTTTTCGCTTTCCATTGTGCGCCGAAGTGGCGGCGCGATTCGAGCCGCCGCTGCGGCGAAATGCATGTAAACGCCGGCCGGCCGGCTGGCGTTAGCTTGTTTTCCTTTAATTTCGACATACTGACTCGCCGCGGCATTTCATTATCGGTCGGCTAATTACGGCCGATAATTGAACTTATCGATGCCGCGTTCGAGTGCGCGGACGATATATTTTCGATTCTGCAGCGCGGCTCCCTCTTCGATGTTTCGAGGAAATGCATCCCGAATAAAATTAATTATATATTTCTAGCGAATTATAGAATAATCCCGCGTGTGCCTGGTTCACCGGCATTTTTTTCTTTTTATGATCGACTTTCGAGCGCAACAATTGGCAGCGATCCCGGGGGGTTATTAATGTTGCACTGAACAAATGTAGTAAAAATTACAAATAATCTTGTAAAAATTACCATATTGTCTAGTGAAGCCACCATAAACTGTCAAAACCAAAAAAATTACTATACTTTGTAAGAAATTTTACTATATTTTCAGTAAAATTCTTAAGCAGTACGGTAATTTTTACGAAACTTTTCTTTCAGTGTGTGCTTTCGGATCGGTATAGATTTTCTCGTTCAATTGAAGACACGATGAATTTTCCCTTACAAGTCGAATTGGTTTACATTCATCTCGGCGATTCTAGTTGAAATCAGAGCGCGCAGAAGGCAGAAAGTATCGGCGCGGCAACGAGAGGGCGCGAAAAGTATATAGGAAGCACTTATTTATTATTAGCCGGGGCCGCGCAGTCGTTTAGCACAAAGGCAGTGCGCTGCAAGCCAGGGCTGTTAATTCGAGAACTGGAGGTCCAGGGCGAGATTTACGCGCGGCTTTCCCGGCCAAAGAGAGGAAGCCTAACTGCCGGAGATTAGGGAAGTAGCGGCGAAAGTGAGCGCGCGCCGTAATAAATGCCGGCCGGGGAGAGAGAGAGAGAGAGAGAGAGAAGTATCTCCTTACCATTACTCATTAAGGATACTGAAACTCCGTAATCCCCCGTCGAGGCCTTCGGGGGGAGGGGCGCGCGAATTAACGCTGACGAAGGGAGAAACTCGTGCATATTTAGAGATAGCGGGAGCCGCCGCGCTACGCCGCGCCACTTCCGGCTCCGACAACACACGGCTGATGCCTCAACTGAGCCCCGGACTAGACTTCTTGCTATTTGGATTAGCCGACAGACAGAGAGAGCTGAGTAGCAGCTTTTCGACAGCCTGTTTGCCCGACCTCGGGCGATTGTTGAACTTGTTCGATTCATTTCGGAGATTGCGCGCGAAACGGGCTTGGGAAAAAAAGAAATTTTTAGGGGAAACGAAAATAAAGAACGAAGCAGATTATTCGCGCTCCCCTCGAGTAGTTTTATTAGCCTCCGGAAAGCCGAATCTCGGCGGGAAAGCTCGGCGTGCCCGCACACTTGCTTTCCGGCAAACTTTGTCTCGAATTATACGGAGGGATAGAAACGAGCCGCGAGCGAGAGAGAGAGAGAAAGGGAGCGAGAGAGGTTCTTGCATGCGGGCACCGGCTCGTTGAATTATTGAGGCCGGATCGCGCAGATAGGACTGCCAGTTAATATTAGCACGAGTTTTACGTGAATTGAATTCGGCAATGAGGCGGGGCGGATTATAACTCCGGCGATATTGTGAAATTTCCAAAGGAGGTTTCATCAATGTTTAAGTGGATTTTGCAAGATTGAGAGAGCAAAGACTCGGCTGCCGCTACGCTAACCCGGGGGGCTTCGCGTCTCGCTTTCATATGCAGAAGTGGCTGCATTCGAAACTTGAGCTATTTCATTTTTCTTTTAGCCGCTCTTTCCTTTTATTGCATTATTATATTGCATTATATATTGCCGGATGTAAAATATTACTTTTTGCGAGAGGTACATCAAGGATTTTTTACACACTAGTCATTTTGCACCGTACCGTATATTACGAGAATATATTAAAATGCACGCGGCACTTTATGTTTGTCGACGTTTTATAAAAAAATTCATAAATAATACAGTCGCCGCGTATACGCGCAACTACTAATTATACATTTTTGATGAAACAAATTGACGTGTAAAAGTGGCGCGGCGTTTATTTTTCACGAATATTATATTTGATTAAAATAAAACGAGAGCCTGAAGTGGGTACGTTTTCAGTAAAATTGCGGTCTGATATTTTAAAAATTTTACGGCGAAGGGAGCTTAAATAACTTTTTAAAAAAAATAACAAAAAAAAGGCGAAATTATTCGCATACTTTACTATTAAAGTATTTCTTCCTCGCATATATAGTATGATTTACGCGATCGTTAACGAGTTCATTGAACATTTTCTAACGAACTTTTCTCTCTAAAAGAAATTGCAAAAATGTGAAGGGCTATATATAAGACAGATTTTATTACAAGCTTACAAGTATCTGAAGATACGCGCAGTTTAAATTTTAATTAATAGATTAAAAAATAATTTACGTTAAGTCAATTAAAGCGAGCATCTAAGTTTCAATTTTTTTTTTCTCAAAGAAGGGAAGTAATAAAATTTGTAATTAACTAAATAAATATCCGAGAGTGGAATAAAGTTGGCTTAAATTACCCAAGCAAGAGAAGCCGGTCAATTTATCAATCGAAAATTTTAAATGAATCTCGTTCCCTTCAAAAAATTGCGACACCCTCTTTAACAATCTCGAACGAATAAACGAATAAACAAGGATAAGAAACGGTTAGCGCGGCCTTCCAACAAAAGTGTACATCTGTGTACAGAACGAAGTAGCTAATAAGTAGTAAAGCTGAGCTCCGTCAGCCCCTTACTCCATTATTCATCAGCGGCGAGCCGGACACACTCTCTCCCGCGAACGCACAATCCCCGGCAATTACTTTCGCCGCCTCACCAAACACCATCAGCCGAACAATACAATACGCGCAGCTCCTCTCCTCGCAACAGAGCTCCTAATGAGAAAACCGCGAAACTTCCGCAATAAAGTCCCCCCTCCCCCCGGCGACGCGATGTCGCAAATAATTATCCCCGCATTCCCGTGTCATCGTCTTCGCAACGCGCCGCGCCGCGCGGCAATATAAAAGTTGCCCCGCCGGAAGTTCGGCCGATACAGTTTCACGGTTATTGCGCCGCCCCCCCTCCCCCCGGCCGGTGTATATGCCCGTAAACAGGGAAGTATGCGGCCCGAGGAATGCCGCGATGGAGGGGCCCCGGAAAATTCCGATTTGTCATCTTTCGATTAGCGCGACGTAAATGGCGAGCCGCGTCGACTTGTATTAAAGGAAGTTTCGGCTTTGGGGAGAAGTTATGAGGGAGTTTTTTTTAGTAATTGATCGCGGCCTGTTTGAAGCTTTTTTAATTATCGCGGATGTGAGGATGAGTTTCTTTTTTTAGCGAAAAGGACGTACTTGAAAACTCGATGTGACTGTCGTTACTCGTATAAGCGGGGGAACTTTTTAATGAATTTAAAAATTTAACGCGTTTCGATACATTGAAGTATCGTGAAAATAATAATTTGTTTACTCCATTTATTGAAAAAAACTGTATTAAAAAAACTTTTTTTCAACTTCAACTAAATAAAACTGATTTTTAATCGAGAGGCCGCGCGTAGCTGATGCAATCAGCAAGTAAATCCCGGCCCCCGAATTCAGCGCTTTACAAAGCGCGAACATAACACTTTGCCGGCAAACAAACGCAGAGCGGCCCCCGCGAGCAAAGAGAGTGAATAATAAGCGCACTCGGGATAAAACAAGCTCGGCGGCGCTCCGCGGCTAGGCGCATTTTCCAGATTGAATCCGGCCAAAGTTGCGGGGGGGCCTCCTCGTATGCCGCGGCACTCCAGTTTCGCGAGCGGCGCGCGTTTCATTACAGGAATTACGCGGCGGCGGCGGCGGCGGCGGCCCATTATTTGGACTCGGCGAAACTTCGTCACGCGCGGATTATGGATTACGAAATGCAATCGGGGCCGTAGCGCCGCCGCCGCCGTCGCTTGCGGAACTTTAATTATAAACTTCCGACGCGCGGCTGCCGAATACGGCTGCCAAGATTTCCGGAGCGGGATCTCGTAAAAGGCCTTTTATGATTTGTTGATTTTGTAACTGGTATTGTTCGACTTGCCGAGATAGCTGCGTCGCTGTTGCGTTGTAATTGGGAAGGGGAGGCGAGGAGTGTGCACGGATTATCCTTCTGATGTAAATCTCGTCGAGATTTTCGAGAGATTTAGCGAGATGCTTCTCGCCTGTACTGAATAAATATATTTCTACTATTATGATATGTTTTGCAAGAAACTTCCTCTTTGCTAGACATTTCTTAAAAATTGATGTAAGGTAAAGGACCCGATACTCGGACACTTTTTGAGACCTATCATAAACAGACGGTGTTTTCAGAACTGAACAAAGACATTTTTTGAAAAATTTTAAACGAATTATTAATTTATAATCATATTTTAGTGATTTATGCAAAAATCAACCTATTTTCATGCTTTTTTATTTTAAATAAGTAAGTTTAAAAAATATGTTTAGCACTCCTATAGTTGGACACCTTGGAAACAGTTACAGGCCCATATGTAAATTGGCAGCATTTTATTGAAATTTTACTATATATTTATAAGTTGTTTATAATTTTTTTTCAATAAGGATAGTTTTAAATGTGTGTCCCACTACCGGGTCTTGAGATTTGAGTTGACTTAACTTGAAATGTAACCTCAAAAAGATTTAGATATCGTTTACGATCAAAGAATAAATGAACCCAATATTGACGTAATTGCATAGTTTATTTAACCGGTTCAATCTTTTATATTGGTTACTTTTTGCTTTCGGTACCATTTACGGGCTGTTCAAATACTGGATCCTTTACCTTAGATAAAGATACTTTCTTGTCAACAAGAGTCAAGTCAAAAAGTTGAGGAAACACCTGTCAAGTACATTTAGCGCGAGCAATTTCCACTGAAAATCTAGCACGGAGCTTATCAGAATCTAGACTAGAGCCCGGCTCGACTAATCCACTTTTTACAGGGTCGTTTCTTAGCCCGCATTAAAATTTATTCTCCCTCGTAACGCCGCGCGCGGCATTATATATCCCACGTCCGCCCGTAAACCCTAACGAGCCTCAAAATTAATAAAATCCCAGCAAACATAACGAATCAGAACGATTGCCCTCCCCGCCGGCCCGCAAGACTCGATATGCCAAACAAATATAGGCCGCGCCGCGCGACCGTAAACTCCGAAAGATTCCGGCCGTAAAAGAAGGACTCATCAGCGGCACCTCTAATATCCCGTAAGCGCGGTGCGCGCGCCAATTAATTATGCGCCACCCCCGCCGGCTCGTAAATAGGAAAGACGTAAAGCATTAGTGCCCTTTAATCCAGCGCCGGGCGAACCGGGTTAACTGCGAGGAAAGCAGATGCATCTCCGCGCGAGAGAACTGGACGGTTATGGCCGCCGAGGTGAGTTCAGGCGAGGGGAATTGCTTTTATGGAAGAGAGACGGTTCGGCTTCGAGACCATCGATGACTTTTCGTTTCGTTGACTTTTTCTAATGCTTTTTATAGATTCTGAGGTTCCAGCTAGCATTGCTTTATATTTAAATTATATAGCTTCAATTAGAAGTCAATTGGCATCATCTTGAAATACTTGTGCTTTCACGCGCGACTTTTTTTATGGGGGTTTTGCAGAATTTTGAAACAAAGAGATTGCATTAATGAAAATCTGTAGGGTGATTTGTTTAGCAAAGATAAACAAATTTTATATCGCGTATTCATGCGAATGTTTTTTATAATATTTTACATGTGAATGCACTCGAATGAATCCGGGCTCACATCAAAGCTTCAAATAATAAATTTAAAAATTAACGCAGCTGCATAATTTATTTGGAATAAACATGTTTTTTAGATTATTTCACTCGTACATTCAATTTGCATGATTTGTAGGATTTCCGAGCGTCAGCGAATGCTGACACGAACTTGCTAATGTCAAATATTTGAAATATTGAAAATTCAACGGGTACGCTGTAATCAAAAATTTCAATCCTGTCAACTTTCAACGTTTGCATATAAAACAGAAATCCATAAAAAAGAGAGTCGACGTTCGCAGAAAAACATAAACCTCTCAAAGCGAGAGTACTAATTAAAATTGTACTCCGATTCGAACAAATTTTATACATATTTTTCTTTCGGTCTCGCTCGCAACGTTCCTAAAGTTATTATTCAAAAGCCGAGGTACAAGCCTAACCCGAAAGTTCAATGAGTTCCCGTCAAAACTCGACGAAACAAATCGCAATTTGTTCAATCAACGAGACCGTCGAATTTTACACCTCCGCGAACACGGCGGATCGAACTTAACTTTTCGGCGCGTTGGCTGCGATCGACGGCTCGTAATTTCCTCCGCGTGCGGAAATGGTCCCGCTGGCGGGTCGATCGAGTTTAACACTTTTGTGTTTAGCGAGCAATTTTTCGGGCCGGCCGTCGCACAGCTCTCTTTTAATTAACGCGACTTTCGGCTCCATTCGGAGATGTGTTCCACGGCGTTGATGAAAATCTCGGAGGAGCTGCGCGCGTGCAGAATTTATAAACTGCAGATTAGCTCGCGATGATTAGTTATTCAGCTAAGGAGGAACTTCATCGGGCCCCCGCCATTATTCATAAATCGCGAGTTTAATGAGGGACCTTGGCGCTGAGATATATTATATTATTAAACTTTAACCCGCGTAATTTTCAAAGGACATACATTATGCGAAGGGCTTGGGCGACTAGTTAGTACGTTTGACCATTATTAATTTGCCTAAATGCAAGTGAGAAGATGAATGTCGCGCGTTTAATCAAGCATTCTGCCTAGATTAACCAGATCATCTGCGCTTTATTTGACAAATTATCCTCCTTTGCTCGTTTTGACTGCTGGGCAAAATTCAATTCCAAGCTTAAAACAGATACGATCGATAAGTAGACAGAAAGGTTACATCACCAAAGTTAAAGCACATCGTAAAATTCTCCCAGTTACTTTCGTGATCAGTCGCACTGCTTTAGCAACGGTTTCTACATACCTCATATCGCTCCGACCAAAAGCTCGCGAATGCAAATAGAAAGAAACGCCTCGCGCAGCTTGACGTACAAGCGCAGCTAAATACATAAATAGAAAGCCGAAGGCACGCTTGCCCTCGTAAAATCAATCGGGCGCAAAATCGATCCCCCGCGCTTCGGCGCGAACACCGAACGCACACGCGAGAGGGGCTCTCTCTCCTCTCCTTCCGTGCTTAGCCTCGCGATGGTAATCGCCAGGTGCGAGACAAGCCCCCGAACGGAAGACGATGTAACGATGACTCCCCTGTCACGAGTCCCCCCCCTCCCCTGTCACGCGCCGCGCGCCAAATTGCAGTGCTGTCGGGGCCGACGGGGGAGAGCGATCGAAACGGCCTCTCTCTCTCTCTGCCTGGTCGCGCCTAAGAACGAATTAATCGGGGGAAAAGCTGCGGCGGAGGGCGCGAGGAAATTCGTAAGCACGCGAACGACCGTTCGGAATACGGGGCGGAACGTGTCGTTGGGGGGCTTTGGTTGTTTCTGCAAATGCTACTGCTCTCGAATGAATAAATACTGTCCGTGAATGTAGTTTTACTTTTTCCTAGAGGAAGCTTTGGGATAATTGTTCTAAAAAGATGTTATAATTGTATTTTGAGGTGTCAGGAACACGAATAAATGGTTTTTGAAAAATGTCTGTATGGCTGTCAGCTTCTACTGGATGGATTTTCATCGTTCACGGATCATTTTTTTGTATTTTTTTTGTGATGGCGGGTCAAACATTTATTTTTTGTTTCGCTTATTTGTTTTTATTTTATGGTCAATTTTCGATTTTCGAAAAATTTAATTTCAATATTTTTTAATGATAGGATTGAGATATTTCAATCGAACAAAGTGCACTTTATTTCTTTCGAGAAAGGCTTTAGAAATTTTTAATAAAAATTAGTTTTACCCCGGGAATTGGGTCACCCAAGAAAACTGAAATTTGAGGGGATTTCAGTATAATTCGCTGCATTAACATCGAATTTAATCTCTCTTAAGCTCTCGAAGCAGTTTGAAAGAACAGCGCGGAGAGCGGAGCGGTTTATCAAAATTTCACTCGAATAATCAAGCAGATTTTCCGAGCAAACAAACGGGTTGTCACCCGCGGAAATCTCTGGAAAAGCCAGGGGGGCGGCGTTCGTCACGGCTCGCGTCATAATTCACCTGCGAATATATATATATCCGCGCCCCGGTCCGAGCCGAGAAACGTCGCGCGAAAAGGCGATCCGTCGCTCCATCGGCTCGCGGGGGCCGCACAAGATTGATCGGAATTCGTCGGCGCGAGCCTAAGCCATTAGCGGCGTAATCGTGCTCGGCATCGATCATCGGCTGCCTGTCGTCCGCCGTATAAATATGAAAACGCGCCCCGCGGGCGCTAACCTTTTGTTGCTCGCGCGCACACTCTTTCAGCCGGCCGCGGATCTATCAAACGGGATTTCAAATTGCTTTTCAATTTTTCAGCCGGAAACCGATGGTATTGCGGGCATTTCCCGCCTATTGGATTACATAAATTCTAAGTAAAACGATTTTGTCGCTCGGCGGAGGCTGCGATAAACAAAGCTTGCCGTTGAGCTGTGTTTTATTGGCGCTAAGGACTTTACCTGTTTTTTTTTTTTTTTGCCTGCGTAATTATTAGTGATTAGTTGATACGGTACCTTGTCGATGTGGTATTTAAACATTTGGATAGGCACAAGTACATACCTGAAACAAAAAAAAAAGAAAATTATTTAGATACAAGATTAATCGATATCTCTATTTCAGTATTAAAAAAACATGTTAAATTTGAACAGCAAATGTTCAAAGGTCGTTCAATACCAATTTTCGAATTAAAAAGATTTGCCTGACACTGCAAGTGTCTTAACGAGCCCTTGGACGGTAAAAACAGCGAAAATTGCTATGCAATTTAGGGAAATTTTTAAAATAAACTCCCCGAAATTAACCTACTTTCCGAAGATGCTGCAGGAAAGTGCAGGTAAAGACCGACTCGGGGCTCCGATACGCCGAAGGAGACCGACGAGAGACCAGCAATTGCGCCGAGTCAAAGGTCGCGTTCCACCTAACCTCTCAGAGGGAACGTAGAGAGGGCTCCTAACCTTGTTTCCCGAGCCACGTATCCAAACAAGCAAGCTGTTATCCTAATAAATAGAGGCGACGCTCTCGCGTACGTACGCCGCAATGTCACGTAAGCAATATTCCTTGCGCGCGGTTCACTCGAACATTTTAAGCAATCTTTTGTTCGTAATTTTAAGAGAACTTAATTACCTCGACTCTTGATCTGCCGCGAACTACGTATTCCGGTAATGCGCCATCCGCGTTTTACATCACTCGCTACAAGCCTCTGTTGAACTTTTCATAAAGAACAAGAATATCGCGGCGGCGGCACGCGTTATTTAAACTTGGCTCGGCAACTCCCTCAAACGCGGCGCAAAGTTCGGCATCTTTTTCGAAAGCTCCTCCTCATCTGGCGGCCTGTCCGGGGCAGAGACACACGTACACACTCCGAGGGTAGGAAGCGACAAGGGAAGCAGGAAGCAAAGCGAGAGAGAGACGAGAAAGAGATAGAGGCGGGGACATAAGCGAGAGGCTCCCGCTTCCGCGAATATAACCAGATTGCGGAATAACTTCGCGAGCCCGCAACTTTGCACTTCTGCCCCGACGACGACTGAAGGACGTCGAGACTTTCGAGGGCCGCGGCGGAGCAACTTTTTCCCCCGTGTTTCTCTCTCTCTCTCTCTCGAGTTTTTCAATGGCGGGGAAAGCTCGCGGTTTATAAAGTTTCTAATTAAACGCGTTCGAGCCGTGTTTAGGATTAATCCTTCGGGGGAGGGGGGAGATTATTTTTCCGGGAGAGCAGCCGTTAACATCTCCGAGTCGTTTACGGCTTTTAGGGATCGTAAACGACTCTTTTTTCTCCGCGGCGGAGTCGCATCGAGGAGCTAACCCAACGAGTACGCACACTCGGGTTGATTGGCATTTCGAAAAACGAGTTTTCCAAAGAGCCCAATATCGTATATATATCCTCCAGCGAGGCATTGTCCCTATCGGAGAGCATCTCCGCGTGCGCGTACACCCAATGTCGGCCGCGTTATGATTACGCAAACTGCGCCGAGGCAGGAAGAGAGCCTCTCTCCGCAACTCATCAGGCTTTATTATCGTTTTATCAAGAAAGCGCGCGCGAGAGAGAGAGAGAGAGCTGCTTTACGAGCCGCGCTATTAATCCCGCGCGCGTCGTCCTCGGGGGGATGAAAGCGTCGCTGCCGCTGCCGCGGCACGCGATATTTTCCGCGATCACTCGCTGCAGCCGCGGGCGCAAAAGAAAGCGCAAAAAGCGGCGGCGGCCCGTTTTCTTCGACGCGATCCGCCGCCGACTGTGCCGGGGAAGTCACGCGAATCGCCACCGCGTCGTTCGACATTCCTTTTAATTTCAGCCGATTGACAGCTCATCACGGGGAGACGAGTTTGTCCCGGCCCGATGCGCGACGATGCTTAATGCCTGTTATAAGCCGGGGATACACATTGCCGCGTTATTTGTTTGGCCTCCGGGACGTCGAGGCATTCCTAAGTAAGTTGCGAGAGAGAGAGCTGCTGGGGATACACGAGCGCGAATCGATCGGGCGGATACACTTTTATGCAGATGCCGAGAGGATAATCTCGCGATCGGTAGCGGTAGGCGGATTTATATTTTTATCGAATGTTTACTTTTTTCTCCTGGATGTCTGTGTGATCAACCTTTTGCAAAGCTTCTTTTCCGTATAAGCTGCAATATGATGTCAATTTCTTTCAGATTTATAAAGTTTTCAGAATTGTAAAATAATTTATATTTATATTTTATTAACAGTGCCATTATTAATAACTTTGAAAAAACGTCAAAAATCGGCGAACGAACGTATATATGATTATCAATATCGATTCACCGCACAATGAGCGCGCAGCTCCTTTCAATAACCGTGATTCGATCGGCTCTCGCTTCATTCAGCTCGCTTCTTCGAACGCTCGCTGAATCGACGAGCATCGGCCTCCTCTCAAAAACACTTTCCCATGGGGATATCGTGAAAAAAGAGGGCCGAGAGAGACGAGTCACCGAGGCAACAAAGCCCGAGTCGAGCGTCTCGGCCTCCTAAGCAAGAAGGCTCTCGTCTCGATCGCATAATCGCGATCCGCATAAATTGATGGGAGCATTCATACTCGGAGCGCGCGAATGGAGGTGTAATTGAATGGGCATCGCGGGGCCTGGTGGTCGTATTCCATTGACCTTCTTCATCGGCGCCGCGTAATTGGACGGGGCACACACCGAGTTCTTCTCCCGGGCAGACACACATTCAGGCCGCGGCGCGAAAAATCGCCTCTTTTGCATGGTAATCGCGCCGAGGATTGCAAAGGCCGTATTGCTCAAACTTTGTTTTCTTCGCGCGTGTCGCTTTTTTCTTATTTTGTGTGCAAAAGACGTGCATTGTTAATATTATCAATGTAACTTTTTGTAGAAAGGAATTTAGCAAAGACTGCTGCGTAATCGGTAATAGAAATCTATTCTAAAGACTTGTTCTCCTATAAAAGCGAAAGCACTTTTATTTTGTACAGTAAAATGAACTTTTTGTAAATTTTAAATCGATTATTCCAAATTAAAATAACAAAATAAACATTTAAACTCCAAAAGTGGGAATAAACAATTTAATTTCGATAGCTGTTACTCGATTAAAGAATTTGATCAGCGAATAATTTTACATTTTTCGCGAGTGGTTTTCGATCAACAGCATATTTTTTAAAGGAGTCGAACTGGCTTAAAAAAAAAAAAAAAAAACTAACTCCGACGCCAATCCTAAAGGGCCCTTCTCCGATTCACTCGAATTTTTCCAATTTTCCGAATCCCGCGCAATCAAATCCGAATAACAAGCGGAAAATCGCGAGCGAGCCCTCGCTAAAAAGCTCCGCGGATTACCTAACGAAGCGCGGGGAACGAAACGAGGCGCGTTTTTTTTTTTTCAGCGTCGTATAGACGCCAATACACCAGAGTTCGAGCCTCGACAGCTGACGCGATCGTATATCGCGGCGCGTTCAATTAATAAAACTTTGACGAGACGCGCACGTGCGCGCGCCCGGGCAATAAAAAAAGGGCGCCGAACTTGGGGGCGTAAAATTTTTTATTCGCGCGCCAAGCTCGCGCCGTTGTGTTTACTTCGGGAGCGAGAGGGAGAGAGAGCGGCCGGTTCTTTGGAGGGAACTTTGCCTCCCGAAGCCCTCGAAGATAAACTTTGGCAGGGATGTTAAAAGTAGATTAGCTGCTTTTATTAAAAACAGCGATGTTATTGTCTTGGAATATTGAATAAGTTGTTTATGAGTTGGAATGTAGCTTAAGATCGGAGGTTAAGATTATTATGCTACGTTTTTCAGAAAATAACAAATTTGCCTGCGTTAATTAATATACATATAAATACATTT
The DNA here is from genome assembly GCA_035582975.1 of Ormyrus labotus. Classification (NCBI taxonomy): domain Eukaryota; kingdom Metazoa; phylum Arthropoda; class Insecta; order Hymenoptera; family Ormyridae; genus Ormyrus; species Ormyrus labotus. The sequence continues at coordinate 57,464 of JAWWEO010021557.1, read as the reverse complement.
ATGCAACAAAAGCTGTATCAAAATATTTGAGATTAGGCTTTCAGTTAAAGTAAAGTCAACAAGTGCACGTTTACGTGAATGCATTCGAGATGTTTAACGAAAGGATAAAAATTATCGGTCTAATATCGCGTCGCAGCGTTTAATAACATAAAGCGAAAGCGAAATCGCATAATAAATGACCGGGAACGCGAAAATTTCATTGTCAGGAACGATATGACGACGACGCGGAATCGGCAAACCCGCGATAATCCGACGCTCGATAATTCGCACTCGGCGATGAAATGAGAGAGAGAGAATCGGCGTGTAATCGAAGCGTAATCGAACTGGAGGAACCGAATTAATGACGACTGATGATGACGATGACGAGCCGCGAATAAGACCCGCGAATTCGCCAGAAATGGATGGATTAAAATAGATTTGCGGTCGCGTACGACCAGCGGCGAAGGATAAATGCTCCACGAGAATATTAGATGAGCTTGAGCTTGAAAGCTTCCTGTAATAGCAATTTCCTATTCCTTTTAGAGGCAGGATATATATATTCGTTTTGCTTTATTTACGTCATTATCAAGTAAAGCAGTACAATTTTGTACACGGAGAGAATTTTCGAGTAAAAATTACCCCTTAAATTAGGTTAATCGCGGGACAATGCGATTTTCTGGATAATATTTAGCCCCTTTTAGAATAATGTTTACCCTGGTTTCGAGTGAATTTTATCCTAAAATGGGCTAAATATTGTGCAGAAAATCACATTGTTCTGGGATTAGCCTAATTTAGGGGTAATTTTTACTCGAAAATTCTCTTATTCTAGTTATAATGCATTATAATTGCAATTTTAAAAAACATTTTGGTTCAGTCAATGCTTATTCAGTAAAAAAATAATTCGCTTTCATCTAATGTTGCATCGAATCGTTCTAATTAATATTAAAAAAAAAATGAAATAAAATCACTCATTAAATTCGCGTACATTAAATTGGAAAGAGAGGCGGCGTATAAAGTTTTAATAAGCGTAGGGGGTGAAAATCAGTTTTTCAAAGATAATCAACTTCATTAGCGAAAATTCATTATGCTTATCGGATTTATTTTTTAAGCAAAGCGCGGAAAAGCCTATTATAACTCGAATAAAATACTCGCCGCGGTGGTAAAGCGCGCAATAATTCGCTGAAAAGTTTTCGTTTCCCCGCGCGAAAATGCACTGTCACTACGGTCTTTTCAAATGCTTTTCGTTTAATTACGCATCCAATTAACGGCGTCTTTGGCCTCCTCCTTCAAGAAACTTTCGTTAAACGTTGATTCTTCGTTCTTTTGGAACTATTAAGATAATGAGATGGGACTCTCCCTCCTTTTATTTGGAAAGTACAAAGATTTAATGAATCTTACCAGCACTTATTTTCCCTCGACCTTTAATCGAGAAATAGTTTTCTCGAACCGCAGGTTGCGCAAAAAAGAAATACGTGTATGCACTGTTATATGTACGTTCCACCGATGCAAAAATGAATTAGAAAAATCGTAAGACAGTTATGCGCCAAAAAAACCGCGAGTTCCTTTCCTCGACAATCCGCTGCTTTTCCGTGCAGTATGTTAATGCGCAGAAGCGGCTGGAGTTTCTCGCTGAAAAAAATTTCTCTCTTTGGCTCTTTCTCTCTCTTTCTGTCTCTCTCTCGCATTCAATCAAAGAAAATGATCGACTTCCAGCTTGTTCGCCGGCCGCGGAGCCTCTCTAAACAGGGAAAAAACGCCGCGGCAATGAACCGAAAAAGCATCGGGGGAAAAAGAAATCCATCTCTGCAGCTCCGCGGCCGCCGCAATTACGTCCGCGCGGAGAGAGAGAGAGCCGCGAGGCAGGAGAGTCGGAGAGCCAGGCTCTCGATCCATTGGCAAAAGTAAGGTTACAATTAGGAGAGATAACGTCGGCGGGCACGCCGTGACCCATTTGCCGCTCATAACGAGCCGCGAGCGACCAAAAATATGGGCTCTCTCGCTCGCGCCGCGCGGCTCTCCTATAACCAGGTTAGGCCTGCTCGCGCATGCGCGATTTCAGCCCGGCAATTGCCGCTCGCCTCGCGCGCGCTCCTTCTCTCCCCGGCGGCCGCGGCTGTAATTTAACGGCATTACCCTGGTATGCGGGGGGCAAGTGCTCCCGGTTCAATCAATGTCTCTCTCCCTCGAGTGAGAGAGAGAGAGAGAGAGAGAGGTCCGAGCGACTCACGATCGGCCTGCCTGCCTGCCAACTACGGCCGTCTGACTGGCTGCTTGCCTGGCTTCTTCGGCATTCTTCTTTGCGAGAGCGAGAGGTGCCTTTTTTCCGATGCCCTTTAGGTTCTCCTCCCTCTATATTCGAGAGCGGTGGGATTCTGGCTTCTCCGCTTTCTGCGGAGAACTTTTTCTGGCGCTTCTGTAAGATGGTATTAAGGAGCTTCGACTCGCTTTGAATGTTGATGGATTCGACGGTGCGTGCAGAGTGTAACGACGAAAGCGCGACGAGTTGTCGATTCGAACAGATTTTTAATAGTGTTGGTAAACTGCTGCGGTTTTAAGAATATAAAGTTGTCTTTTATTGCGACGTTTGATAAGAAAAGTGTGCAATTAGTGTTTTAAAAGAGATCGCGTCAACTTAATTGACAGGCGAAGAATAAAAAATGAAATAAAAACCGATCGCTGCATTACTCTTGTCAGGTTGAATTGACATCTCGCTATAAAGTATCACTTTCTAGTGCACTTTTTATAATTTCAATTAGAAATAAAAACTTGTTTAACATAGGATATTTCTTACTATAATTAGAAATTCTACTTGATCTAATCTTAACTCGAATGATCATTTGACTATAATGAACGGACCTAAATGGAATAGAAAATTAAAAAAATAATGCAATTTTTTGTACAATAATAATTAAATTCGAAAAATAAATTTTGAAATTCCGCACAAATCCAGTTTTACACGAAGCAAAACTTAAATTTTCAAAAGAAAAAAAAAGGCAGAGAAAAATAAAAAATCCACAAGCAGTACTTCGCGAGCCGCAAGTGAAGGCAGCACTTGAAGAGATGCAAACCACTCAATTACCAGCTCCGTCCCGCGGCGGCGTCTCGGGCGATCTTCGCGCACACCGCGGCGGTCACGTGACTCCGGGGGGGGAGAGAGACGGCAAAAAAAGGCGGCAATAACGAAAACGCGCGACGCGACGCGAAACTCTGCTCTCTCTCTCTCTCTCTCTCTTTTCCCCGCGAGAGAGCCTCAATAAAGTAATCTCTGGCGTTTTAATTTTAATGGGCTTTCTAATGCTCCTCCGCGGCCGCGCTCTCACTTTGTCGGGGCGAGTAATCGGTTTTGCTCTCTCGCGCTCGCGGGGAATCCCCTATACTCGATTGCCCGATGCTATCGAGCGGCAATTTGTGGCTTATTGAGCTGCTTGATTGTGATTAGGGAGGGCATTATTTTAATTGAAACACTATTTATTCGGATGAGAAGGCGAGCGTTTGGATAACGTGGGAATCTACCCGGACTGGCAATTACTCCCGAAGATTAAAAATCGTCCGGGTTTACGGCTGAATCTTTCGATTTAATGGCTTTTGCTTTATATATATTTAGTAAAACTGGCGTGTTTCGTAAAAAAAAAACAAACTCCGACGTACATAACAGCGGCTGTTTACGTTTTAAAGAAAATGTTGCGTTTACGTTTTAAAATGTTAAAACAAGCCTGCGCGAAGCACGTAATAAGAGTAACAGCCAATTACTTTGGCTCCCCCTAAAAACTCGACGACACGGAGATTAACCATTAACCGCCGGTAAACACTTTTCATACGCGCAACAGCACCCAAAGAACCTCGTCTCGAAACGAGCCCGAAAAGAGGTAAACCGCGAGAGAATATCGCCTAACAGTACTCGCGAAATCCCGCGGCAATTCGGCGGAGATCCGAAAACGACGCCGCGGACCGCCGGGCCGGGGACACAAAAGCTCGGGAGAGGAAGGGAGACTTGTTGAACGAGAGCCGCGCTCTCGTCCTTGTAAATTGCATCATCGCGCGCGGGGGGCGGCGCGGCCAAATTGCAGGCGGGCCACTTAACCTCGAAAACCGGTGCGCGCCGCGGACGGACGGCAGGCGAGAGACGCGGATTAATTTCGCCCGGAAACGGGCGCCGGGGAAAAATTGATCGCGCGACGATTTTCGCCGCGGACCGACGACTGTCGTTCGGCGTTCTTTCTTTGGTGCCTGATAAATATTGAGAGTCGGTACCGTTAGCGGAATGCTTTGATCGCTCGCTCACTCGCTGCGCGAGCAGCGGAAGAGGGCAGGTACTTTTTTTCGACGCGGAATTTGCATTCGATAATTTGTTCGTTTGAAGACTGTGATTTTGAAGCGATGCTTTATAGAGACTTTGAAGGAGGATCGTCGGTTTTATTGGCTGACTCGTACGAATCGTTAATCTCGACTTTTATTATAGACTGAGAGAAAAAAAAGAGTAAAAATTACTATTTTGTATCGTTATTTCAGATAAGAGAAGAAAAATAAGAATATTTACTATTCAGATTAGTATTAGAAAAAAGCAATTTTTTCCTATTCAGATAGTAAATATTATTATTTTTCTGCTCATATCTATACAAATTTTCATTTTAATATTTTCTCATATCTGAAATAACGATACAAAATAGTAATTTTTACTCCTTTTCTCTCTCAGTGTATCTAGACGTGTTTCCAAACAAAAGTCCATATTTTCCAATAGTACATTGCAAATTAATAAAACAAACTGTCAGTTTACCGGATCAATCCTCCATTGTCATTTCTAACAAAAGCTATTTTAATTATTTCCACCTTTACCTTCCTTCCCGCATATCCATTATTCCCTCGCGCTTGAAGAAAACCGCCTATTAATAAACGGCTCCCTGAATCTTTCAGTATTTTCCAGTGTATTTCCCGAGCGGATCGGCGGAAAAAGAAGAGGCGGCGCTGTTAATAACTTATTAACCGCGAGGCGAACTTTTCCACTTCCGCACTATAAGCTCAGGGTCGGGTGACGGAGAGGCGAAGGAAAGAAAAAAAAAAAGAAGAACAAAGAGCGACAGACGTCGCTTACCGCGACACATCGATCGGCGGGGGGGAAGGGCTATAGGCTCCCCGGCAATTTGCTGCTGCATTTTTTAGGCCGAAGCTCCGCGCGCGGCATTGATTCCCGCGAGGTCTCAGCTGTTGTGCTTTATTTAGAGAGCTTTCGCGCGACGGGATTACGCTCGAAATTCGAGCGCGAATCGAATGTCGGGTGGGGAGGGTGACGAAAAATCAATGGCGCAGCTGCGATTCGTAATTGCAGCCACGTGCGGATCCCACTTTCGGCCTTGTCAAGCCGGAAGGAACTGGTGAAAATCTTTCTTTATACCGTTGCATTGAAATTGCTTCCGACTCTTTTCGGTCTCGGTAATGTCGCTCTAGAAAATGGTAATATTATAGAAATAGAAAGCACGTTTTCTTTTTTCTTACTAAAATTATGCTTTCATTTTTATTACGGTATAAAAATCACATTTATACACCCTTCTTCCTCTTCCCCAGTTTAAATAATAAGGACAACGCCAGCAGCGCGCATCAGCAGCGGAGGAAAATAATCCCAAACTCATCAAAAAGAAGCTGCTCCCTCTCCATCTTTGGGTCAAGGCTCCCGATAAAGCCCCGCATCCCCGCAAAGGACGCCCGAGAGCCTGTAGCAACAGCCGACGGCCAGCTCATCCTGCGCCTCGTTTCCGTCGCCCCGTGTCCGACCGAAATTACCCTCGGCATCTCCCTGCCAAAATGGCCCGAGAGCCGGAATTGCCGGAGCGGAGGGTGTATGGATTCGTTCGACCCTCCCTTCCGGAATGTCGTCGAGGAATCCAACGGAGGTCGTTGGGGCGAAAGAAAATTTTCTGCGTCGCAGCGAGTTGGATCGAGCTGGGAGCGTGGAAGAATGTCTCGAAATGATGCTTGATGAAGATTCTTTGAAAGGGTATCGACGGCTGCTGGGATGGATGAGCTTTCGAAGAGCGGAAGATAAATGTACGACGAATTGATCATCTTTTAAACGAGCCTCATTTAGAACTGTTAAGGAATTTACGTTTTATTAAAAAGTTTTTGTACCTAATTTCGACGAAAGTTTCGTAAACGACGGAGGGACGCAAGAAATTCCTCTGCGATCCAAAGCTCCCTCGCAAAATTGCCGCCGCCGTCGCCTAAAAATTTAAACGGCAGCCGGAAGCGTCGGGCAGGCGGTAACAGCGTATCGGCGCTTCTTAACTCCGCTCATAATTTATGGCCCTCCCGCGTCATTGTTCGTCGGGCTTCTTCTGTCCTCGCCGAAACTCTCTCTCTCTCTCTCTCTCTCTCTCTCTCTCTCTCTCTCTCTCTCTCTCTGTCTTTGCAGCCCTCTCTCGGTCTGGATAAATTATAATCCGCGCGGCCCGGGTATATAAACGCCGCGCGCAACGGCGGCGGCGACGGCCTGGAAATTGAATCCACGGAATGAAGCGATAATGCGCGCCCAGGGCCTATATCGATCGCAAGCTCGCGAAAGCGCCGCGTGCACAATGCCGCGCGGCGTCATGCGCGCGCGAGAGGCGGGACAAAAGGTTTTGTCATGCAAATGCGAGTCTCTCTCTCTCTCTCTCTCTCTCTCTCTCGGCGTGTGCCCAGCCACGTTACGTTGGCCCAGGAGTCGAAAGCTGCTGGCCTAACGCGGAAATCAATTTTTTTTTTTCCTAATTTCGACGACGCGGACGCGAATTATTACGGGGCTTTATCGGGCTTCCGATGCGTTACGAAGCTCGCCGCGAACGGACGAAATTGAACGCGTAAGCTGATTGTTCACCGGCGATTTTGCTCTTCTGTTTTTGAATTGCGACAATTTTTGAAACTAAGTCGATAACGCATCGATTGCAAATATTTAGTTTCTTGTAAAAAATAATAACGCAAGATGAAAAAACGGTATTTATTGAAATAAAAAGATAGCGTTTATTGGGAGAAGCACGTAAAGGAGACGCAGGTTCCTGTTGTGCGCAGCGCCGCGCGGCACACCGTCGAGTTTCATTAAAGAGCTTTTAAAAAACGATTTCCTCCCTGATCACATAATCTGGAATCTAGTTTATGGGCTGGAGCAGAACAGCGGGACTCACTCGATAAACGCGATAAGAGAGCCGAGAGCCCGAGAGAGAGAGAGAGAAAGAAAGGGAGCACAAAAGAGGAGAGGCGAGGAAGACGACAGCCAGTGTTATAGCCCCGACGAAGCTATTAAAGCCGATTCCTTTGCCTTACCCCCGACGCAACTTTGAATTATATAGACGCCGCCGATGTAAACTTGCATTTCGACCTAATTCGTGATCGTCTATTTCTACCGCCACGAACAGAGGATTTTCTCTTGGTAATTTTGGACTCGCCCTTCATTTTAAAGCTGTACGTAAACTGTTTATCGATTGAAAAATATAATATATATCAAAGATCGTGAATATTTTACACTACGGTGCATATTTATTTTATCCCGTCAACCTCTCCAAAATTGGATCGAAAAGTCGTTTCATCCACTATACAAATTTCTATCAAGAAAAATAAAACCAGATCCGGTAATCCCCGAGAGTCGGTAAACAAGGAATCCATTTTTAACAAGATCCTTCCCACCGCGAGAGAGAGAGGAAGGGTGAACGAATAATCCGCGATCCATCAACGCCGTGCAAATCCATAAAAATAGCCCCGCGCGTACATCCGTCGCGAGCAAAAACCCGGGGACGCGCGACCGACCGACCGACAACCGCGCAAGAAGCGGAGGAAACAATCGCTCGGTCATATTAATTTTCGGAAAAACGTTGGAGAGACCACCTATTTATTCTCCGTCCAGCCAGCCGCGGCGTAGAACGCGACCCACTTTTGTCCGGAGGGCAGCTGCGGCGGCAGGGGGGTCAGCCTACTCGTGATTAGAGAGGGACACAAAGACGCCCAGGCCTTCGGCGGCGAGTCGAGGCGATCTCGAGGAGGAGATAAGGATCGGGGAGAGATTTTTTGAATATAAAAGGCTCGATAAGAGCGGCGGCGGCGGCTGGTAAAAATTTCATTAGAGGCGGAGATATCTCTCGCGGTTTCGCAAAATTTCTAGAGGGTTTTTTATTCAATCCGTATAACCGTTTCTCTCCTCCCTCCCGTCGCTTTTTCTCTTTCCCCGTTTTCGCCGCGATATTTGATTGGCCTTTCCGGGTATATGTGAATCGTAAAAAATATCCGATGTAACGTTCCGACGAAGAAAAAATTTAACTGGACCTCCGTATATTTTACTTTTTTCTGAAGCACCGCAAAAAGTTTGAATTTCTGGCTTGGTTCTAGGAATTATTAATTGCGTGGCAAAATAAATTGAATACAAATTATATATACAGTGAAACCAAATATTTGCACCTCCTTCGAATAAGCGATTGCATCAAATATCCACCCGTCTCCATAAAAATTTTCCGTACACATTAAACAGCGAAGAAAAATCCGCGGCTTCTCCACTCGAGCGATCCATTTTTTTCAGCTTCTCCAATTTGGCCGGTCGAAAAAAAAGGGTCGGGGGAAAGCTCGGCTGCCCGAGGAGCGCCTCCATCGTCCGTGCGGCCACTAATCAGCAATTAAAATCGAGCGAGCAACTATTCAGCTCTTATTCCCCGCGCTCGAGGAGATTGCAATCGAATTCGCTCGGCTCTCGCAAAGAGCTGCGCGCGATGCCCATCGTAATTATTCCCGCCTGCTGCTCGAGAGCCTCTTAATTGTGCGAAGCCCGTCGGTATCAAAACTTCCTTTTCCATTCCTCTCTCTCACCCTCTCTCTGCGCCTCCTCCTCCTTCGGGAACCTCTCGACGACGCACACACGAAACACGGCGCACAAATCCCGCGCGAATCAATAAGCGCACCGTCTCTTTCGTCTTGGAGATTTCGGTGAAAAAAGAAGGAAAAAAAAAACACAGAGGAGGGGAGAGATAACGCCCGGCAGTCTGCCAAGAGCGGTTGGAAAAGGTGCCAGAGCGAAAAATAATAACGGCCCGCCGGCCGTGAAAACCGAGGAAGACGTTGCGCGAGGGGATCGGCTTCCGTTGGACGCCCTTTGTGAGAGAGGGCACATGTGCTGCGAATTGTCCGCACGCGTGCAGTTTATTAGCCCCTAATAAGTAACTCGGCCGCACTGAAATTCTTTTAATAAGCAGAAAAAAAAAAATACGGCTTGTGACGTAAAATTAACCATAACCGTCTCCTCGATTCTTATTACACTTAAAAAAACGAGTTCGCGGCGGAATCGACACGGAAAAATACTGAAAATTCCCGCTCTTAAAATATTAACCCCGCAGAAATCTATCGAGTTCATGTTAGAACCATTAATTTCTGCGAGGAGCGACTTATCGCTCGAGAACTCGAACCTCTCTCGAACGGGAGGCGTGTTTAATTTCTCGAAGCAGAGAGAGAGAGCTGCAGCGCGGCGAGAGCACAACCCGGCGCTGGGGGAGAAAAAAAAAAAAAGACGCGCTCCACAATCTCTCGCTCAAATTGTTGTTTCCCCCGCTCGGTGGGCGCGGAGTGTCTGTATAGGTATACACGGAAAGGACCCCGCCGAGGCAATAACTCGCAGCCGCGCGCGGCGCGCGGCAGGAAATTAAGGGCCTTGCCGAATTCAATCGAGCTAAGTGATCTGTTTTCCTCGACGAGGCGCAACGTACGCGGCGCGCGCGGCCTCCTTTGTCATGGAACTTCGATTTCACGGCGTTGCAGCGGCGCAGTTCTCCCCCTCCTCCTCCCCCCGCCACCCCCTCGCTCGAGTCGGCGAAACTTTGCGGCCTCTCAACGCGGAGGTGTCGATTGTTCTGCGAGAGCGGAATACGTAAACAGCCGTTGCGAAACTTGTTCCGTTTAGAAAAACAGCGGGTTCATTCGATTAAGGGAAATGAATGAAGCAGTAAACTCGTTCGATTTGTGTTATTTTTTTCTTTTAAACGACTCGAGAATATTTGGAACTCGAATTCTGTCGATAATGTTTTAAAAATTTTGGAATCTCTCGCGGATAAAGTGAATCCCTACTCTACTTCGGCAAAGGAGAGAAAAGGAATATCCCAACTCGATATAATTTAAAGTAACTGTTATTTACCGAAATAAAGTCAATGCTATTGACCGACGAAAGTTAAATTCATTTTACTTGAGCTCCAAGCGCTCGGCAAACTCGCGGCGAAACTTTAGTTCCTCCTAGGTGTTGTACGGAGCGGAGAGAAAAATACAAAGTTAACCTCTAGAACAATAAAAAAAGTAGCGCAAAGAACTGCGGGGTGAAAAAAAAAACGAAAGAAAGAAACTCCGCTGAATAAGTCCTTAATTTTCGAGCGTAATCACAGGGGCAGCCAGTAATAATTGTTAATAGCGAGAGCGCGAGGCCTCGGCTCGAAGAAAAGCCGGAGTGCGCGCGCCCTCCTCTGTGAAAAGGACGTCTCACTCGGGTAGATAATTGCCGATTTCACGTTGAAAAGAGGCAATCGCCCGCTCCGTCCGTCCGCACGTCTCAATTTATCGTCCGCTTTGGCCCCAAGGACGTTTCTTCTCTCTTTCTCAGCCGGCGATGGCTAATCAGGTGCAAAGTGCACTCGGGACCGTCAAACAAAAGATCCGGAGGGGCCGAGAGCGCTTCAAAACCGGTTGCCGTCGATTCGATCCGATCCGATCGCCTGGTTATATCTCGCGTAACACGTGTCCCGGTGCTTTATCTGCTCCGCGCGCTGCGAATATCTCCGTCTCTTATACACCGGCCTCTCGAGTGAGCTCCGAGACTCTCTCTCTCTCTCTGTCGGGCTGCTCCTTTTTTCGTAAGCAGCTGCTCTTATTCTTTGAGGAAATGGAGGGGGCTGCAGGCAATAAAGCACACTGCGCGCCTTTTTTGCTTTATGGCGCTTCGAGATTGTTAGACATGATGAAGCTGATTTTTTTGCGACTTTTTCTGATTTCTCGGATAATACCTTGGGCGTTTTGCGAGGACTGCAAAAAGCAAACTTTGAGCCTCGTGTTTTCTTTAACCATTTTTCGCCTTTCGTACTGTTTTTTTCCGCGAAGGAACAGCAGTTTAGTGGGTTTGAATTGAATGGACCGACTCCAACAACTTTCAATAATTCAAAGCTTTCAAATTTCTAACGCCGCTTGTTTTAAGGCCACTCGAGTCGCAATCGTCTAATCTGACATTTATCAAGGACACCCTCGAAAGAGGTATCTCAAAAAAAAAGAATCACAGCCCGTCCCCTTTGCATAAAAGTTTCCGAGCACCGAGAGACGGGAAGGTACAAAGGCATTCGAATCCAGTTTTCTCCCGATCGTTCGCTCTCGAACAGGCGAGAGCGGAAGTGCCTCGTTAGGAAATCATGTCCGACACGAATGAGTCAAGAGCCGGGGGGCTTTCAATTATTCGTACGACGACGACGACGACGACGACGGCGTCGGAGGGTTCGAGGATTCGGCCGGATCGGTTCCGGAATTTCCGATAAGCGAGACGACGACGGGCCATCGGAGGGTCGTCATGAAAACTGCAAGCGCTGCCAGGGATTTTCCCGGGGGTTGGGAAGGATCGACTTGGGGGCTCTTACGCTCGTTCCGGCAATTAACTTGAGGACGCGAAATTCGGGCTCGGGGAGAGAGTGCAGCTCGCGTTGTTTTCGCAAAATTGGTCGGGGGGAACTCGTTTAACGGCGGTGTGGAGTCTATCGACTGTTTAATCAGTTCTTTGGCGAGAAGGATTCCGCCGCTGATTTCGACGTCGGTAACTTTCGGGGGGGTTATTAAAATTTCGAAGCAGCGAAATTCTGAATATAAAACCAACGTTTTACCTCGCATTTCCAACGAGGGTTATAGACCCGCTATTACGTTCACCCGTGGCTCTATAATTTTCAGTGATTACAATACTTCAATCCGTTGCAGAAAACCGCCGGCAACAATCAATGAGGATGCAAATTTCTTTTGAAATCGGCCTCATCCGCAAGACAAAAGATCCCCGGCGAGATAGAGGCCTCGGCGAGGCTACCGTTGCCGCTCTATTAATAACACCTCTCTCCCCGGAGAGAAGAGAGGTTTGTAATTCCACAGTCTGGCGGGAGTGCGCGCATTGTTCCCCGGCCATTATACCAATGGCAGCCCCGAAAAGCAAACGCAAACTCCTCGCCTTTTCGTCCTCCTCCTCTGCAGCTTTGTGCGCGTCAATCAACGCTGCGTATATTATTCGAGCGGCCGAGTTGCCCGATAACCGGGCGGCCACTCAAAGAGAGCTGCTGCTGCTGCTGCTGCTGTGGCTGCCGCCGCTTCTCGAAACTTGGGCAGTTCATCGGGTTTATCAAAAGATATATATATAACGCGCAGTGCGCTCTTGCTTTTTCGACGTTAATCGCCGGACTCACTGGGCACTAAATGCATAATTGCATTAGTTCGCGGGACGCACTAATTCCTGCGCGGATTTGGCGTCGCGCGGGGATTACACTTTTGGGCACGGCGAGAGCGTGACGGCGGACGCGGAGAGAGAGAGAGAGAGAGAGAGAGTATAATTCGGCGGTTTTCGATTCGTGGTTAATGGAGCGACGGACTGCCGCGTACCGGCTTTGCGATTCGGCGACGCTGCATCGCTCTGATTTTGACAGCTGGCGCGAATAAAACTGGACGCGACTGCGTGTATAGTTTCTTTCTTGCGAAAGTAGTTCGTTTTCCATTCGAAACTGGTTGTTCGAAACTGGTGTTTTACGCAGTGCGCAGTAATGTAATCTGTCGCGTCGATTAATGTCCCAACAAAGATCGTCCACTTTTGCCGGAGGAACGAGCAAGTTTTCACTGCTTTTGCTACCTTTGTGCGAGAGAGAGAGAGAGAGCATCGTTTCTCGAACTTTTCCGACTTTGATCTCTCGGCCAAGCCGTTCCACTTGAATCGACGCTTCGCGTGCAAATTCGCATCTTTCGTAAACGCTCGCAGGGCCATCAAAGCGCAATTACGCCTCTCTCGCGCTAGGTGTGCGCGTAATTCCCCCGGCTTATGCATGCAACCTTCATACATACGAAATACCAGACGGGGCACCCAGGGGCATGAAAACCGATCCCGTCCACGGTTGCCTTTGTCCGCCGTTTTTCGGTCTCTCTCTCTCTCTCTCTTCGTTCCTCGATTCTCCTCCTGGCTCGGCTGTCTGTTTGTTTGTTTACCCGGCGAAGATGACCCTACGATCGAGGCGGGGTCATTTTATTTCGCTTTCCATTGATTTCGACCGTTTTTTCGCCGAACAATGCGGGGAAAAGGCATCGGAATCGTCCGCCAATGTTACCTACAAAGCATTTACGTTTCAGTCGGTTATCTATAAATTGCAATTTAATCCTGTACAGCTAAATTTACATTTATCTGCAAATGAGGCCGCACAGATTTGCCACGGACGCCTAAGTATTATACTTTACTCCGGAATGATACTTTTTCGATGCGTGCAACCCAAATACGACCGGCAATTTCCATAATAAATCGCGAGAGCACTACAATCAACGGTCACTTAGCCGCGTTAACGACACCTCGAACACTACAATTTAGCGGTGCTCTCTGTCTCTCTCTCTCTCTCTCCCTCTCGCTCGGCCCAATTGACCCGGAGCGCGCACCGACAATTATTACGCGGGGCGATTTTCCATCTTCCCTTCTCGCCGGCATTGACGCCTCCTTATCCGGTGCGCTAATGTCCCTCCTCGAGCTGCGCGCGGGACCACCCACGGACACCTTCGGAGCGGAGAGACCACCGCCGCCGTGGCCGCCGTCGCCGCCCGACAAAAGAGGGTGACTACGCCTCCCTATTTACGCGACTCACTCTCTCACTCGGCCGCGGCGGCGGCGGCGGCGGCCGGAGGCGCTCCGCGGCGGCAATTTATGGAGGGGCGGTGGCGCGCGATTCTGCGTTTAGTTAAGAGCTCCGGCCTCCTCGCCGGGGTTCTTTCGGTTCCGGTGCGGCCGTTATGGATGCGAATTCGATGACGACGGAAGCGGATTATCTCTCTCTCTCTCTCTCTCTCTCTCTCTCTCTCTCTCTTTCCCCGCGAGGTTCGCCTTCGCGGAACGCTCGGCCGTTCTGTATTGGCCTTTATTTCGCTGCGGCGTTCGCTTTGAAATATACGCGCGCTCGAGCGGACAAATAGAAGCTTTCGATGGCGATATTGAAAGATTTATCCGGAGGGTGAAATGTTCAAGGCGCGCGGCTTTTTTGTACGCTGCGTTTTAAAAAGCCCGGCGCTGTTTCTAAATTTAACTATTTACTTACTGTTCTAGTCGATAATGAATTCCAAATATTTGCGTTTCATCGGGTAATTTTACACGAGTCTGCCGCCGTACCGGGAGAGTCTAAAAAGTAAGTGTGCAAAATAAACGGGACGTTTGTCAAACAAGCGATATTCAAATATTCACGGTGATCGAAGCCCTCGTAAAAGGGAGAGCTTTTACTCTGATTACGCGTTTCCAGCGGGAAAAGGAGAGAGAGATACCTGTGAGCCGGAAAAATGAGCGCCGATAAAAGAGAGGACTCCTCCCTCTCTCTCTCCCTCTCGCGTAAAAAAGATCAAACACTTGCAATAAATGCTCGAAATTCGCGAGCCTGCCTTTGAACCTCCCCAGATCGTCGAGAATTTTAGCGAATTTCTCCCGGCTCGTAAATATTTCAGACTCGGGCGGAAACGGCGACAGCCGGCGCTTCTCTTTTTTTTTTCGTCCAACGTTCCAAAGTTAATTATACACCGAGCAACGAACGCGATCGCCTCTGCTTTTTCAAGCATCGGCCCTGCCCACCGCATCGGATCTGCATCGAATTACCCGCGAATCGGGGAAAATAATCGAAAAAAAGCAACCCCCCCCCCCCCCCGCCAAAGGCAATCAGAGCCGGAAAAAGCGCGCCCGCGCACAAGCCGGAAGCCGCGGCGCGCGCGGTCACGTGCCGTTGCCTTCAATCACGTGCTCGCCGCCCGACGAGCCACCTGCCGGCGCGCCCCCGCTGCCCGTCGACGCCGCGAAATATCCGGCGAGCAGCTCGCCTCTAACGAGAAAGGACAGGCGGACCGGCCGCGTCAACGACACGTGACAGCATTATCGCGCCCGGAGCATCTCTCTCTCTCCCCGCGCGCGACACGTCGGAGTCGGATCGCCTCCGATGGCAGCTGCGTCCTCCTCCTCCTCCGCCGAGAGCGGCGATATCAACCTTTTTCCCCCCGCGGGGATGATGAAAATATTGCTCCCCGTCGCCGCTCTCGATTTTCAGGTGCGCCCGACGCGCGGAGGGATCTCGATTTGATCGAACGGCTTGCCCTTCCCCTGGGGAGTGTGGAAAAAATTAGCGGTTCCCACCGCTGCCTCATTAAGAAAAGCCGGCGGTCGTCCGGCACTCACCTAAATACCCAAATAAAGCGTGGTTCGCAACAATAGCGGGGCTAAAAAGAAAAGAGAGCGGCTCGAAAAAAAAGGGGGAGAAACGAAAAGAGGCTGCTGCTGCTGCTGCCGGCACTTGCTAAGGCTTCGTCCCGCGTCGAGCGAAAAGGTCGAGGCGAGCTCGCGCGCAGAAAACGTGCTGCGGCCGCCGGCGCGTCAAGGACACGCGACTCCGCGCTTATGCGCGAGAGCGCTCTTTTTTATCTGGCTCTGAGCATCGAGCGCGAAACAAAAACACACACACAACGGCCGCAGCAGCAGCAGCAGCAGCGAGGGCAGAGGGGGATAAAGAAAGTTTCCGGGCGAGGTCGGAGCGCGAATTAATATTCGCCGCGCGCAGTTTCGAGCGGGTTTCTTTTGGCATGCGAAGCAGGTGGCGATAAGGGAGGAGGGGGGGGGGGAGAGGCGCTACTTGCTCACGCGAAAGTATCCGCTGCCGGTGTACATGCGTGCCCTTAAAGATCGAGAGAGATAGAGCGAGAGGGGGGTGACCGGAGCCCGCCTTCGCGCAACGATGTGGGTTATATGAATGAGAGCGGCGCGGCTAATTGGCGCCTGGCGAGTGTGGCAATATATAAAAGCGGACTTCTTGCCGGCACACGAGATGGAAAAAGCGACGCGTCGCTTTTTTTGATAGCTACGGCACGTTCGACTCGCCGATGCGGGAACGACACGGCGATACGTCCGCCCGATATTGTTCGGGCCACCGGTGAATGTATAATTCGCGAGGCTGCCTCTCTCTAATTCGTTAAGCGTACAGCCATCGGGCTCTTAAGTGGTCGTTACTCTTTGGAGCGCGCGGCGTTACGTAAACTTCGAGAAAATCCAAGCCCGGCAACAATAGGAGCCGCCGCTGGAAGGGTCTCGGGGGGTTCTCGGGGGGCTTGCAGCAAAGTTAAGCGGAAGACGCACATGCGAGTCAAGTACCTTAGGTTGGCCAGACAAGTTCCTTAAGTGGATTATCGGAAGCCCATCAAGCAAGCAAAAGCCAATCGCTTCCGTCGTCGTCTTAACACGGGCTTAGGGCCGCCGCGTCCTCCGCCGCCGCCGCCGTCGCCGTCGCTGCGCCATTATTTAATCCGGTTAAAGGCCGAAATGGACGCGTCGTTTCTCTCTCTCGAGCCGCGTGGAACCGCGCCGCAGTGACTCGACTCGTCGCCGGTGGAGAGAGAGGAGCGCCGCACAAAGAAATAAATTCAGGCGGACAAATCGAAACCCGATGAAAAGAGAGTGTATACGCGTACACAAGAAGGAACGAAAGCGTATCCCCTGAAAGCGACGACGACGACGACTACGACGACGAGGAGGAGAGGTGCACAGAGAGGCTCGAATAACACGCGGCGGAGAACAACAAGAAACGAGAGCGAAAGGAAGCCCGGCGCGCGCGCAATCCGTTTCGGCTCCGCGTCGCACAAAAGCTCGCCGATGTTGCGCTGCTGCCCATTGTGCGCGCAGGTATATATGTGTGCACGCGGCGCGCTCGAAAGGGAGAGAGAGAGAGAGAGAGAGAGAGAGAAAAAACGCAATAATAAAGCGCGTCCTGCACGCTGCTTTTGTTTTTTTTTTTCGAAAAGTTCCCGAAATGAACGCCATGGTTTATTAAAATCGCATTGTGCGCACCTTCGTCCTTTGGGAGGCTCGCGGTCCTGCGGCTTCAAAGCCGCTTCTTTCTAAAGCTGCGCTGGCAAATACGGGATTCGTGCTTTCATCCGATCGGTTTTGAAGAAATAACCTCGTTGCAGCGAGAAAACAAAAATCGCGGGGGAGCCGAGCGGTTCATTATCGGAGTTTATTAAATGATAAACCTATTTGGGCTAATCCCGGGAAAGAGGATTATTCTGGCAATTAGTTTGAATTTCGACGCATAAAACGGGCGGATAAGGAAAAAGTTACTACGCATCCGCGATCGACTTCGTTTAAACGAAAAAAAAAAAAGAAAGAACGAGGCTGCGCCCGGAATCTGGAAAAACAATCAAGGCGCCGAGGGAGAAAGGAGAGGTCCCGACGTAAAACAAAGGCGCGCTTTATCATTCTGAAAAGAATTCAATTTGAGAGAGGGGAGAGAGAGAGAGAGAGAGAGCTGGCGAACGCATTTTCGCCCAACGAAATTGAAAAAAAACACGCGCTAATCTACAGTTGGATTTCGTTTACCGGAGTGAAACCGAGTGAAAATTGCGAGGACAAAGGCTGAAAAGACCGGGCGGAGGCACACAGAGAGAGGAGAGAGCAAGAAAAACGGAAAAAGCGGGAGAGAAAGAGAGAGAGAGAGAGAGGAATTAACCCTCTGCGTTAATCAATGTTATCGCGGGATTAAACCTAGTCGACAGAGGCTCGAAAAGGACGAAAATCGAGCCGCTTCCTCTCTCTCTCTTGCACGGCGCACTCTGGCTTTTATGCGCACTCTGACTTTTACGTCCTTTAATTTACGGACTAAGGCTTTTTGTTTAAATATCTGTGTATCAGATTCTGACTAAATTGCCGCCGCCGGATTACGTCTAACCTATTTTATAACATTTTTAACGCAACTTTCGGACTTTTGCCGTAAAATTCATTTACAACTTCGCGGACATAAATTAACCGACATTTCTGCCGGTGATTTATTTATTACACTTTAATACGTACACCGCGAAAGTTTGAAATTCACTTCTCATTTCGCCCGGAAATAAAAGGTAATTAAAATTGCCGGGTGCAAAAGTTTCTTTCGCAAAGGATTTTTGAGGATCCATTTCCAGGGAATACAAAGCATTTACGCGCCTGGAAATAATTTCCAAACCAGAGTATTCCCTGCAATTTTCGGCTCGACTAAAACGCATCTCTTCGATCGAGCGGAGGACTCGAAACCGTTTCGCTCCGCGTGTTTGTTAACGAAGGAGACTCTCTTTTTATGAAAGTTTCACGTGCGATCGAGCCGAATCGCGAGAGAGGCGATTATTACCGAAGAGCTTTACGTACGGCGCGAGAGAGATAATATTTATTTAATTAAAAGTGTATCGCTTTTTCGTTGCCGTTTAATTGCAAGATTTTCCGCGAGATCGTGCTCATTGTGTATATGTACTCTTTTATTCGCGGCGCCGAACGGTATATATCGGGATGTGTATTCCATTAATTAGCTAGTATAATTTTGTTTTCGCAGATCGTTAAGCCCGTAATGAGACTTTACTATCTGCAAAAAATGAATTTTCCGAGCGATATCCAGGCTTTCGCGTATCGTTTTTCGCGAATATAAAACGAAAACCGACGAGCTCTCTTTCTCTCTCTCACTTTATCCCCCTGCTAATTGCAGCTTGTTTACGCAGAATAATTGGGAAGCGCGTCAAAAGCGGGGACGATATCCCACGTTCCTCGGAGGCAACAAAAAAAAAAAAAAAAAAAAAGGGCCGGTCGCGCCGAAATTAATAACGGCAGAAGCGCGCCGTGGCTCTCCCCCTCGACCCTTTCGCCGTTCTCTCATTAACTTTCTCTCCCCGAGTATAACCGTCGGAGGCTTCGACGCTCGAGCTCGTAACTCAATAGCCCAAACAAAAGCGAGATGGACGCGGTGCCACGGGTCGGAATTGGGTCTCGATTCGAGGGATCGGTTTCGCTGATCGTGCACGTTTCAAAGAAGATCTTTTGCAACCGACGTCCGATTTGCAAACGTTTTAACGTTTTTTCTTTTTTGGTAAGATTTCGAGACTGTGTGTGCTATGAAATTCAATCAAATGATGTTTTTGTTTTTTGTAAACTATTGGTACGATTGAATGCAAATATTATTTCTAGAGAAAAATTTTCTTAAATGTAACAATTTATATTACGTAAACAGTCTTACCTGAATATAGAAAAGAGTATACTGGAATATTGTAATAACATTATTACGTTACGTTATTGTACGTTATTACCTACCTCTAGATAAGAATCGGTCAATTTTCCACATTCTTCTTCTCCACTCCCTTAAACTACATCAAATTCAAAAGCAACGGTTACCAAATAATCTCATAATTCTTAAAACACTCCATCAGTGCATCATCCGGATCATTTTTCAATAACACCGAAAAGTAGGTCACGAGTAATGATCCCAACAGCCTCGGGGAGAAAGTAGGTGGCGCGTCAGTCGTTTTAACGGTGCGCGCCACCGTCTAACCTCAAATCTCGAAATATCCGCTGAAATTATAACGCCGATATAATGTGGCACGTCGTGATTTCTCTCCTCCCCTCATTGTGGGAGGATCGACGGCGGCCCCTCCGATCCGGGTTACGAAAATTAACCGGGATTACGTGGCGTATTGGCCTTTTTCGTTCGAGCGGATACCGATCTCTCTCCGATCTCTCGCCCAGATCGACGAAGGTAATCTCGCATCTCCCGCAAAGGTTGCCCCGCAAAAATAATACGTGATATAGCCCTCGATCGGCTCTCGGTGCGGCTTCTGTTCCACTTGTAAGTGTGGACGCGAGCGGGAGGCGCTGATTACGAAATCCACGCTGAATACTACCACGAAAAATAATAATTAATCGCTAGATCGCCAACGAATCGGATTGCCGAGTAATTGATTAATATTAATGGGATATATTGACGCACTATTAGTGTTCAATGTCTCCCAAAATTGTTCCATTTGGTACACAATTTACATTAAATAATTCTAGTATTACTAAAATTTAATGGAAGAAACTATAATTCGAGGCTGCGGACTGACGACGGGATCGTATAATTAATTTAATCCGAAATAGAGGATATATTCGAAGCGGGAGCGGGAAATTTATTTTAAAACTAAAACTACTTGATACTGCATAAAAGCGCTTTCATCCCCGACAAATTTATTAAAGAAAACTCCTTCTTTATGAGCCGGAACGAAAGAGTGCTCCCCTCCGTAATTTCGCGGATCCGCTATAAAATACGACTTTAATCTTCTATTATTCTCTTTAATTCCAAAATTCATTCGTCCTCGGACAGGCGAAAAACTCTCGTCCCCCCCTCTCCCTCTCATTTAGCCGCGCTTTTTTAATGAAATCCTCTAACTCATTCTTGATCTCTCGAGGAACCTCGTACCTGCAGGCGCTCGCGCTCTCTCTCTCTCTCCACAAGTTTTTTTATCCTCCCTTTTCGGAGTATTAAAAGCGATGCTTTCCCTTTGAGCGCGGCGACCGCCGAGCCGTCAAGCACGATTTTAACCTACTTCTGCCGCGCGGGAGATTGATTCCGACATGCCCATATTTAAAATTAGAGCCGGAGAGAGAGAGAGAGAGAGGAGGAGGAGAATTGCGATTGTTCTTACCGAGCGGAGGATGAGCCTCGCGGGATCTCCCGCTGTCTTTGATCGGGACTCTCTCTCGGCTCTCGCTCGCCGAGCAGTGTGCGATATATAGTTCGGATACGTACGTACCTGCAACAGAAAACAATGAAGAGATTAATTTTTTACGAGGCCGCGCGGGTTAGTGGTACGACTCGGTGTGTTGTAAATGCGATCGATAATTTATTGAAATCATTCTCGGTACGGGCCTTTATTAAAGGCAGAATTGAGCGCTGAAAGTGAATTATGACTTTCTGTTTTATTTTTACGCCGTACATATATTAAGGCTGAAATATAGTATTTACGAAACATCACGTCAAATAAACGCCTCACGACTTTTCGATTATTTACAGCTTGATTCCTATAATTTTTGGATTCAAATCAAATCTTAATGGGGCTTTAACACTTTATCAGGAATCCGGGACATTTACCTTTCCAGGAAAGCAAAAATACATGCGAACAGCGCATATTACGTAAACCGAAGCATCCCACCACACAATTGAGCAACCAAACATCGTTCGCAAGCCTCGTGTTAGCTTCACCGCGCCAAAGAAGCCGTATACTCCAGCGCATTCATCAATATTCCAGCAGCCCATAAAAGCTCTCCTGCCGTTCCTCCTCGGAGACGCACTTGTGCAAACATCATAAACCCATCTCCTCTCAATCCGCGGCGTCTCGCACCTGGCCCCGAAAACGCGAGAGTGCAGAGTGAGAGAGGGAGAGAGAGAGCGAGCGTTTATCGGCCGCTCGGCGCGCTTGTCCATCTGCCCCGGGCTTTATCTGCGGGAGCACGCCGGGAAATCGGTCGCGACGACACACAATGCAGCGGCTATCGGCGGGCGATCGCGCCGCCGCCGCCGCCGCCTGCGTGCGTGAGGATACGCGCCGAGGGACAGATGTCGAATGGCCCGGTGAGATAGTGCGCGCGGCCCGATCGTGACCGGTGAATGCGTTTTTTTACGAGCGGGGAGAGATGGCCGAGCTGATGGTGCACGACTGCGTGTTCGGGGCAGGAATGCGAGCGCTTTGTCGACCTGCTCCCCCCCCCTCTGCTCGTGAAAAAGCGCATTCCTCCCCATTGTTTTGTAATTGATTATTTTCATTCGGGTTTGTAACGTTTGCGTTGCGTTGTGATGCGAGTGTTGGTTTTTTTGTAGGGAAGAGCTTCCGTCAAAGGGTAAAAATGCGAGATCTGATGTTTTGATTTCTGTTTTATCGCAATTATATTGTTCGTGGAATGAGCTGTCTTCGTTGTTTTTTAATGAAATGTCCATCCGTATGTTTCCGACAAAATTGGGAAAATCACGCGAGAAAAAAAAATAAAACATATAATTATATTTTTAATTAAAAACTATTTTAATTAAATGAATTTTAGTCTTGTTTTAACAGTATTATTAGCTATTTAAAGAAATTAACCAAAAAAATCCGAATTCAAATCTTAGATCTTAATGAAATTAACAAAAAAAATCCGAATTCAAATCTTAGATCTTTATTTTTATCCAACTTAAACAACTACAACTTCACAACGGAGCTCACTTATTTTCGATACACTGAGCGAACAGTTTAGTAGAAATTACCATACTGCCTAGTAAGGATACCACAGACTGTCAAAACTATAAACATGAACAAAGTTTATAGTAAAATTTCTTAAAAAGTATAGTAATTTTTTTGGGTTTTGACAGTCTGTGGTAGCTTTACTAGACAGAATGGTAATTTCTACTACATTTCTTTTCTCAATGTACGTATATTTAAATTCGAATATATTTTAGACGATACTTTCTTAATATTCTAATTGCATACTTTTTGTACACACAAAGTACATCGTATCCGTAACAACGTACAAAAAAATCGTTCCCATCCTTGTAAAAAAAATAAGCGGCAATCCAAAGCACAGCGCAAGTCGACAAGGCATCAGCTCTCTAAGTTCCATTCCGACAAACCGTTGCAGGCTTTTATTTTGGCAAAGAACTCGGACTCGCATCATAAAAGCGCGATCCACGACAGATCCTCGCGCACACATAATCCATCCGCTAACAGTAAAGCGCGCCTCTCTGGCCTGCTCCGCTCTTAAAACGTCTCTCTCTCCCTCCTCCTCCTCCCCCCTTCCCCCTTAAAATATCCACTTGGCTCGGGGACAAAGAAAAAAGGGGTCCCGCAACGTCCCTACAATTTCATATAGATCCGGCGCTCGTAAATCCGCGACGCCGTAAAACGCACGCATGCGCGCGCTTTTTCCAGACCCGCGAGAGAGAGAGCTGTAAAAGCCAGAAAGCGAGCAGCTCTCCTTTTGAGGAATCGTCGTCGTCGTCGTCGTCGTCGTCGTACGAGGCCTGGGCTTCGACGATTTACAGGATTAGATTTCAGAACAGAACCGGTCTCTCTCTCTCTAAGAGCGCTTTGTGAGCGGACGGAGCAAGCTTTGGAGAAAATGAGCCGCACGCGGAAATCAAATCAGAAGCGGGAGAGCGAAAAACAGGTTGTCGCCTGGTACTAAACGCGGATGCCTACGCAAGTCGAGAGAGAGAGAGAGCTGCAAGACTCTTTTATGTCGCGACACCGGGAGATTCTTTATGCCTACCTGCACCGACGTCTCGGAGTCGATCGTTCTTTCGAAGTATCGAACGTTATCGATTCGTCGTCCGTTCGACGAGGCTTCCAAATAGTTACAAGCTGCTAGACTTTTTTAGACGAGTCGGAACCTTCGGCTTCGCGATTGTTTATGAATATATTAGATATTAGAAAGGAAAATTCATTACAGCAGGATACATTTAGAAAGGAATGTACGACGTTGCTCTTGAAACTATAAGAATTTCATTGACGCTACAAAAACAGTTTATTACTTTACGAATTGCGAAGTTGCCTGTATTTGCGACATTTAAAATCCCGCAGCGATCGAAATCTCAAAAGCATAACAAATTCACTTTGTGCCAACGCTAATGGCGCCGCTCGACTCCCGAGATTGAAAATTCCAGCTTGATTCTCAAACAAAAATTTTCATTTTCCGCAATCCCACTTCAAAGTAGGTCGCGCCCCCGAAACCGCGCGCAAAAACGACCGCAGCTCCCGATTCGCGGGGGGAGATCGAAACTCCCCCCCACCCCCCCCCCCCTGCGCTCTCAAGTAAATAGACACGCGCGGCTCCCGGTATCGTCCGAATCTTGCGGGCGTCGCGCGTAACGGCCGAATTACGTGCGCGCGCGCGGACCTGCGCAGATACGCATCGTAACGCGACGAGTCAATTGTCCCCCCCTGGCCTTTTCCGGAGCCCGCCGCAGGCCGTATCTCGGGCTGTTTCGGGCCCCCCTTTCTGGGAAAGAGACTGCCTCTGCGGTCGCGCCGAGATGTTGAGAAATTGGGGGGAAAAATTGTGGAGGGTTTATATGGACTGGAGTGTAACGGGGTTTCGGTTAATTTCTCAATATTGCGGCGCAGTAGGCTTTATTGCTGTAGTTTAAATCTTATGAGACTCGGCCGCTTTGCTAAGAGAGTTCTTCAATTTGTGGTTCTTACTGTTTGCGTACACTCGGGAGATACAAATTGCGTGATTGCGAGCGAGCGCCACTGATATAATAAAAAGGGCACGAGACTTGACCTTTTTATGGTAAAAGCGTTGCTGTGGATTGAAGTGCAACATTTACGTTCGGAAATGGAAGTAAAAATTTGACGAGGAGCATTGTAATAATTGAGTCGAATACTTAATAGAGCCATAAACCTATCCAAACTTTACGAGCAGCTGTCAAATTATTAATAGAAATATCTCGCGTTAAAGGCACCGCGAAAAGTATCACCTTCACCCACCCACCACAGTAAACGTCAAAGGGACGCGTCATTTGGCCGAAAGAAAGGCCCGGAATCGGCTGGAAATCGCTCATTCCCACGCACAAGCAGCCCGCATCTCCGCATAAAGTTTTTACGGCATCGGGCGGCATCATCTCGGGAGAAAATGTCACGTCCCATTAAGGAGGCGCGCGCGCGGAGCCTTACGTTTCTCATCTCAATTCGGCTTTTACGCCTCGGCGGCGTCGACGCAGAGCGCGGCGCGGACGATACTCCCGAGTATATAATGCAGGCCTAAAAGACGAGAGAGAGCCTCGCGAGAGAGATGCGAGATAAAAGGCTGACGTGCGCGCCGAGGGAAAACGGCTTTCCGCGGGGATCATATTCGTAGGCGGCGAGTCTCTCTTGTCTCGGGCTGCTATCGAGCGCGAGTTTATAAGCT
Source organism: Ormyrus labotus (assembly GCA_035582975.1). Lineage (NCBI taxonomy): Eukaryota > Metazoa > Arthropoda > Insecta > Hymenoptera > Ormyridae > Ormyrus > Ormyrus labotus. The sequence continues at coordinate 32,563 of JAWWEO010021557.1, read as the reverse complement.
GCGAGAGAGCTGCGCGTTTTGAGTAAACTTGAATGCGGAGAGCTGGATCTGCCGCTAAATGCCGGTCGTTAATTCCGAGATCCCGGGCTGTAATAAAGTTTTGAGTGTCTGCTTTTTGAGGCGAGAGAGGCCGAAATGGACTCCGGTTAAATTTTTAACGAAAAATTAAGCAATTGGAACCGTCGACGTAGAATTAGAATGTAACTTTCTAAAGTATATCGTTGGGACGGAGAGTCTCGATGGAAACGCAAGCCGCCAAAACAGGCAATTCGAAGCGGCGTCGCCCTCCTTTGAACGGCAGTTGTCCAAATGTTATTTAAAAAAGGATATTCCCGGGCTGTAATTTCGGCGGGCTGCGGGACTTAAAATTAGAAAGTCACTTTGCGTCTTCAACCGAGCGAGAGGGTAATTTGCATGGGAGAAAGCGACGGACGCCCGTTGTGTGTTTATACTTCGTACTCGACGGGGAAGGGGGAGAGAGAGGGGTGTGATTAGCATTCAAAAGAGCATTCGCCGAATGCCGCCGCCGACGCCGTGTTGCGAAGCTTTTTGATTGTCCCGGCCTTCATTAACACGCGTACAATTTACAAGTTACCCTGGGAAAAACAAGTGCGGCAAGCCCGCGAGAAATTTCGCGTTATTAGCGTCTCTGTTTTTTGCGAAATACCTCGCCGAGGTTGTACGCTGTTCGTCCATTTTTTTCGAAAAAAATATATTGGCCTTCGAACGAACTTTTGCAGCTTTTCAAAAAGCAAAGTTGCAAGCCCTGCTTTGTTTAATCCATAAAATTTAGCGAATCCCACCTCCTCCCTTTGTTTCGTTTATGCATCTCCGCTTCGGGTTCCATCGTAAAATTACAAATTGCCCCACAAATCTCAATCAAGCTATCTTTTTAACGCTCGGCCAAGCTTCAGGTGCTCTCGTCCCGCATACCACCGCCGCGGCAACTTTTATCGATACACTTATTCCCCATAAATCCCGGCCTCGTTATCATAAATACGCATTATCATAAGCGCGCAGTACGGCCACTTTGAGCTCGATTTTTCTCGCGGGCACCGATATCTAACGGGCCAATCGGCGTCGCTTACGATTAGATAACTTTTCTCTCTCTCTCTCTCCCCGGGGAGATAGAACCCGCCGCGAGATGCGCCGCCGCCGCCGCCAATTTATTCAAAAAGCCCGGCGTATAACCCATCGGCCATAAATCCATACGGCCCGAGCCGTAAAATCGACGCGGGCCCTGAAAAGCACGAAATAAGCCCGCGGGGAGGCGGGGCTTATCTGGTAAGTTGGCCTTATAAAATTAATGGGGTGCGATTAACGAGAGAAGAGGATAACAGGACTCGTGACTTCTGCTCAAGCGGCTCCGGAGCGGCGGGGGAGGAGGAGGAGAGACAGAGAGGAGGGGGCTTGCGTAATTGTTCGAATTTCGCGCGATTTAACGCGACTTTTATGCCCGCTGTTGCGGATCGAATTTTCGCGGCCGATTGACGCGAGACGGTTGTTACTTCGCCCCGAGACGAGTCGCTTGGCTCGATAGAAATTTTATAGGTCTCGGCGAGAGCGGTTCGCGTTCCGAGGCGATTCGAAACTTTTAAATTTTCGAAGCCCGCGGAAATTTCTTAAAATATTCTCAACGAGCCGTTTAAGAACTTTCAGAGGTCGTTTTTGCTCTTTTCCCTCGAACGTTTCAGAAATGACGTTCGGACGAGGAGCTTACGCGAGAGAGCCTTAAAATAAACGAGAATCGCCGGTATTCGTGTATCGCGCGATATGCGATTAGCGCTGATTTCCGCGGGGAGGGGGGAGGGGGGAGAAAAAGAGAGGCGCTCCGCGGCCAATTCGAAATGGATTCCCTTGTCTCGCGCGCGATTTGTATCGAATCCCCGGATCATTATCAATTATAGCGGAGGCAATCCAGTTAGCGAGTGCCGCTCGAATATCAAATCGCATCATGCCGGGGCTAACAAGGCTTATATACCCCGCCGATCCAATTTATATATCGCGATCGAATCTGGCCTGCCGATGCCGACGAGAGAGCCGCGCGCAGGCAAATCTTTGGGGTGTGCCTTGGGAGTCGAGCAAAGATTGAAAATTCAGATTCCACGACTGCCGCGCGCTGAGAGAGAGAGAGAGATTTGTCCGTCCTGATAAATTGATTCCGATCGACTTCTTTTTTTTTCGACCGGAAGTTTTCTGCCTGTTTTCTTCGTAAATACGGTTTGCGCGCCATTAAGGGTTACACTGCCGGTGTTTTTTCGAATTACTCGAGCACGCGTTTCTACTGCATTTCGAGCTACGATTCCAGTGGATGATTTTAACATAATTCCGTTCGCTGAAGGAAGGTTGTAGCAGCTGCGCCTCAACCGCGCCTAGCTTTATTAAAGGTAATTGATTGTTGATCCTGTACCGCCTCGTTTGACTGCGGACGAATTACGACTCACCTGCCGTCCTCCCCCCCGGCCCTCGAACAAAGGACTCGGCCACCCGCCGAGGTTTTTCGAATTTCTCGTCCCGAGGAACTCGCCGGCGACCATTAAAACTTCGACTTCGACAAGTGCCAGTCGATCCGAAATAAATCTCACCCCGGCTCGAATCGGATTTCAATTTTACATTATTTCTCGGAAGAAGTTCTCTCTCTCTCGAAATGAGCGTTTTGAAAAACGCTTCGCGCACTGGAATAACTCCTACATTCTCTCTCGGAGCCCTGCGGTGGATATATATATACGGAGAGGGGGGGGGGGCAAGGAGATACTGTAAAATGGCCGGTCCCGCGAGCGCGTAACGTCTGATTAATGGTCCCGGGGGACATCATCCTTCATTTACGCCGAGGTGCGAAATCAATCGCGCCATCAGCGAGCCTTTCAGCGAGCGAAAATTGGCTATACGTTTAGCTTAACTCTCCGAGGCTTTACCGCGAAAATATCGCTGCCCCGTCCGAGGGCTGATTTAAGCGAATGACTCTTTGTTCCGAGCGCGAAAGGTCTTTGCGGCGGTGTCGCGAGATTCTTGGAAAATGTTAAATCAAATTGTTTTCGAGGTTTACGTTCTGTTGTCAAAATATATATACTATAGAATCCTACGGAGCAGAAATTGCAAACATTTTTGTAGAAATTACAATAATGCGCGATAAAATGATTGCAGGCTGACGGAATAAAGCAAAATTGCCGTACATTATAGAGATCAATTTCAGTAAAACATAGGAAACCGAACTATAATAATATTCAATCGAATGAAATTCCTAACAAAGCACAGTCATACGTCAGTTTATGATTATTACTTTACGGGGACGGTAATCTCTCGATCGTATCCCTCCCCGGGCAGAAAAATTCTATTGATTCACGTCGCTAAAAAAAAATCGACATTCGAGAATGGCCGCCGCACGAAAATCAAATGGAGCCCGGTACAGATTGAAATCGCAGCAGCAGCAGCGGCAGCAACGGCGGCTGGTAGAGAAAAAAAGTGCCATCAATTCTGGAAACCGCAGACGCTCGCGCTTGTCTCCTCCGGGCGATATGAAAAGTCGTCGTCGTCGTCGCGGTCCGTCGTCGTGTCTTCTGCCTTGGCAACTTTCGCTGCGTCGTCGTTAAAAATCGCCCCGGCCGATCGATGTAGGCTTGGCAGCTGCCTCTGCCGCCGCCGCCGTAAAAAGGCGTCAGCCGAGTCGGCAAAAGGAATCGGCCAGGGGTCGAGGCCTCTCTCTCCTTTCTTCCTTCCTCTGACGATGTTACGTCGTGTGCATCTTTTCTTGTACTAAAAGGGAAAGAGGGGACGGGGGTTTTTTTTTTTTTTTTCGCTGCGGCTGGTGCTTTAAAAGAGATTTACGGACGTTGGCAGCGGTCTTTTTTCTGGAATTAAATGTGGAGGGAGATTCAATTAAATTAGAAGCTACTTTCGTATTGAGACGTCGTTGGGAATGCGAAAATAAAAGCTGCCATAATGCTTTTAGCTTCGAAATTGACTGCGTTTCTTTCGGGGTATTTAAAAGGTTTTTCATAATGGAATTCGTTTTATATATCGACGTTAATTAATTATTCAGGGCAAAAGCTGGAGGCGATTGAAATGGGTTAATGTGTCATTGCAAATAATTTATCAAGCGAGACTTCAGGTTCTTTATATATTATAAAAATTCAGCGAAATAAATTCACTCGCTACTCGTAATTACATAAAAACTTGCCTTTAAAGCGAGTTACACGGCAAAAATGCAAGCGCACGTTTGATCAATTTAATGCACGCCTCGCAAGAGTTCGCTGAAATAAAAATAATTCAGCCTGCGTTAAAATAACTTTCAGTACAAGCTCTCGCAGAAATAAATCTTGCGGTACGATGGAAATATTTTAAATTTCTCTGCGCCGCTCTCCTGGCGCAAGAGAATTTTTCTCCCGGAAAAATGGGAAAACGGCAATATTTTTTTGATCCTCCTTCGGAAAGAAAAAAAAAAAAATTAAATTCCCCGAGCTTTTAAGCCTTTCCTAATCAAAATTCAACTCGATCGTTCGGCGATGAAAAAAAAGAAGCGCCGAAAAGCGAGCTCTCGGCTCCGATCTCCGCTTAGAAAGCGAGAGTGAATCCTCGAGGCTCTCCCCGGAGTAAGAGCAAAAGCAAAAGCAAAAGCATCCGAGAGAGGTGCGTGCTCGGCTTAATTATGCGCGCGGCGGCAAACTGGATTCGGCATCCGGCGATTAAGCGCCGCGCGTTTTCTCCCGGTTTTTGTTCGCGCTCGCGAGCGACCCCCTCGCGCGAGGCCGCCTAATTAGTTGGCCTGCTGGCTTATCGCCGCGGCGGCCGAGTCCTATTATTTACGAGTCGAGTCGGCGAGGTTTACGCTAACGATCTAATTCGAGAAAAAGAGCGAGAGTCTTTCGGGATCGAGGCGACGAGAGAGAGTCACCTCCGCGGCGGAGGAGTATTTTCGCTCGGAGAAAGGTGCCGCGCGGAATGCGTTGCGGTGAAATGACCGCTCCGTCCGATCAATAAGTTACTAAGCTGGTGAGAGGAGAATAATTCCTGTAAGATAATACTCTGTAGGAAATTTTATTAATTCTGCCTAGTAATGCCACCACAGACTATCAAAACCAAAAAAATTACCATACTTTGTAGGAACATTTACCAACAGTAAGACAGTATGGTAATTTTTACAAGATTATTTGTAATTTTTACTATATTTCTTCTCTCAGTATAGAAACAACATTTTTCTGTTCAATAATCAGTTAGCAAGTTAAAAAACTGTATATAGTTCAATAAAATGCTCAAAAATAAATTTTTCACCGACAAGCAACATTTAATTCAATATTTCGAAATGCTCGAATAACCCTCCGCTTATAACGCGGAGGCGTAATAAACAAAGCGTCGGGCTCGAATAAACATTGGCTCGGATCAACAATCGCCATAAAAAGCCGATCGTAGAGGCTCGCGGGACGATAAACATAAGCGGCGCGCGGCGGGCTAAAAAAACCGCGGCGCGCGAAAAAGCCAAGGAGGCAAGAGAACAAGGAAGTTCTCGGGTACGTATAACGGGTATATCGCGGCGCGTAACCTCGACAGGTCTCCGATTTCGTCCCCGACGCGCGCATAATCCGAGGAGACGCTGAAACCGGACGACACGTCGCGTCGCGGCCCGTAAGGAACAACTGCGTATGGGGCTCCGTCTACTCCGTGGCACGCGAAAGCTCCGATTCTTTTTCCGAACGCTCGAGTAACGTCGAACGGCTTTGTTTCCGGGGTTTCTGAACTTTAGTTTCGCTTGGAATATCGATAGTTTTATCATCTGTTAATGTAGAGAATCAGCATTTTGGATTTACTATTTTAATAAATCTAAATGTAAAATAAAACATTTCCAATGTCTAAGATTAGAAGATTAAGGCTATAAAAATATACAACACCCTTCCGAAGAAATTGAAGTGTTAAATAGCTATCAAGAAAAATATTAAAAATTTTATAAATTCTTAGTAGAAATATATTAAAACAGTTAAAGATTTAAAAAATTTTTAAATCTATTGTTGACCAATTATCGTTTTCTTTAATCTTGTAAATCAAATGTATCTGATATAAGCAAACTTGGATATTAGTTTTTAAGTTAGTGTATAAGATCATTGTTATATACAGGTAACGTTTACCTCTACAGGAATTACTTTTGTAATTTATTTTCCGGTTCAACAAATCCAAATTCAAATTCAAACACGAACTTTTGATACTTCAAAAGAGAAATTTTCACAAAACCTTCAATTCCGTTTAAAAATTTAATTCCCCTCCGCCCAGATATGAATTTTAGAGTATAATTCCACACGCCGAGCACATCTTTACAAGCTCGAGAAAAAAAAAGAGCCGCGAAACGGTCTATAATTTTCGCAAACACGAAACCCCCCCGGTCTAGGCTGCCTGCCAACGCTCGCAAGAAAAAAAGGGAGGGCAGAAATCGACGCAGGGACGTGCATTAATCAGGCTCCGGTTAATTCCAGCCTATTAACCGGCCTCTCTCGCGCGGCGGCGGCGGCGGCGGCGCCCGGGGATTACGCGTCTCGCGCGCCGAGCCAAAGAAAAGAACGATTTCCGCTCCTCGAACACCGGGCCCCGCTTTCGCACTTGCACTTCTTTGCATAGGCGGGAGAACCGAGAGAGAAAGTAAGCGCCGCGCGCGTACTGGTTTTTGGATTTACTTTTCTTTGCCTGTATATGCCTTAGACTGTTTGCAAACAACTTTCCAATTTTTTCGGTGCGGGATTTTCAACGAGTTTTTAAGGATTCCTTTTTTTTTTTTTGGTTTCGAAAGAATGTCGGGCGCGAAAGCCGCTCGATATTATTGAGTGGAATGTTTCAAGTAAAAGTTACCAAAAGTTACTGATTGAATTGTATTTCAAATTTTCAAAATGTATTATATTCTATATCTACTTTTTTTTCTATCAATAGTAAAATAATTTTATTCTTAACCTTTGCATTATTCTACTTTGTGTAATATAAATAGAAAAATAATAATTTTATTCTTAATCCTTGCATTACTCTACTTTGTGTAAAATAAATAGCAAAATTACAATTTTGTTCTTAACTTTAGCATTATTCCACTTTGCGTATAATGCACTGTACGTACGTGCATAACCGTATGCAATATTTCCAATAATCCAATAACGTATGTGCTTTCGAAATTTCGCGGGTAAGCAGGCGCACCGACGTTTCTCACGTTCCCCGCGAGCAAAAATCAAAAACTCGCCACTCATCGGTTTTCCAATTCCCGCCTCCGCTCTTTCTTTATCAGCAACCCAGTTTCGCAAGAATGTGGGTGGGAATACTGGCGGATTTCCATGGCCGGTGCACACTTACGTTTCGATTACGCGACGCCGCCGCCGCCGCCGCTCCGGAGGCAGGCAAAAATTACCGATAACCGCACGCTCCTTTCTTGCCGCCCCGCAACGCTCCTTTTTTTTTTTTCTTCCCCCTGCTTCCTCTCCGCGCGGCCGCTTTTGTCTTTTCACCGGAGCGAGAGGTTTTTCTGTCGCTTTTTATCGCTCCTCGGTTAAAGCGAAAGTTTTCTGCATTGCTAAACAGGTGTAGGTAATGCGGTTACGAAGCCAAGTGTGGCGAGAAACTGGTGGAAGGCGTTTCGATTACTTTTCTACGGCGAAATTCCGTTTTATAAATAGCCAGGCGTCGTGTATTATTGCATTCTTTTGGATTCTATTGAAATTATATGGTTTTGTTACATCGGAGTAATAAAACACAATTACGCGGCAACTATTCCAATTTATATTTTACGGGATTCAGGAATCGAATGGATCGTAACTTTGAAGGAGGTACTCTTTCACGGTGGATTTCCGTGTGCTATAATAGTTGGCGCAACTGTATAACCTCGTTTCAGTAAATCCTTCGAAACTTTGGCAGCTTCGCTCTGAAAGGTTGCCGTTAAATTATAAATAGCATTAAAATTATAATTCCACTCGAAAGTCCGCAGCCACTGAATTCTCGCGAGGACCATTCGGAAGGGCTGGCAAAAAGTCGACTTTTCCATCTTTCGTCAATAAACCGTGACGGAAAAGCGCCAGTATCCCCAAAAGAAAGCACGCGGCAGTAGCAGCAGGCATCCGCGGCGGCGGCATCGCGGAGGAGCCGAGAGGCCCGGCTCTCGCGCGCGTGCCGGAGGCGAGAAAGAGACTCGGAGCGGGTCAGGTCGATTAAGCCGCCCCCACGTGAGAGAGGCGCGCGCGCGCGCGCTCGCGCTCTGCCTGCGTCTTGAGAGCGTGCTGAAAGTGCCGCTAGATAAGAGATAATAATAATTGAACGCCGCTGACGTCAGCGGTAATGACATTGTTCCGTTACGCGGCACAAAACTGCACGGGCCGCGCGGCCGCCCTTTAACTCCCGGGTATCGCCGCTCTATGGATCGGGAATTGTGCCGCCGCCGCCGCCGCCGCTGCCGACAACAGACGACGTGCCACTTTTTCGAGATCCCCCCTCCCCGCCACGAGTCACGGACGACCGACGAGATGCCCGAGAGATCATGACGGCCGAGAGACGCGGGATGTTTATTCGCGCCTGCTTTTGCCTGGTTTTGCTGGGGATTTTTCGATTATGACGGGAGGGAGTTTGCTCGAGTTTCACCGTACAGAAATCGAGCGGAATTGTGAAACCTGATAGAACGAACAGACGATCGGCTTTAAATGAAAGTGCGAAGAGGTCTTGGAAATAGCCTAAAATATTCTGAACAACGATAAAGAGTCCGTTTCAAATCGGATTTACACTTAAAAAACCATCGCGATCAGTAGAGTCGGAAATATTGTCGCTCGGAAAACCAAACCGATTTCGCTTACAAGGCAAGCACGCTTAAAACACGTCGATTTTAAAATATATATACATATAATAGCGTTTGGCACAATTACCGTTTTCGTGTCGAGCAGCCATTCCCGCTGACGAATCGTCCGAAGCAGCTGATGATCACCTGTCAGCGAGCCCGTAAACTAAAGGATTTTAAGTAGCCTAAGAGCTGCCCGAGCGAGCGAAAAAAAAAGAAAAAAGAAAAGGAGAGACACGACGGCGGACGTGGCAATTTGTCCGAGTCCCGAGAGCTCCTTCTCATTACTCGGCAGTTGTGCGCGCGGCGCGCGCGAAAAAAAAAGCGCGGACGCATCGCTTTACGATTCGCGCGTGCGCCGAGAGAGGCTCTAATTTATATTATCTCTCGGTGTTTCGTGCGCGCTTTTTCGGCGAGTCGATGTGCGCGCGCGGTCGCCCCGTGTGTGTCCGAATCTCGTCGATTGCGAAACGCGATTAATATATTATGTTTCGTTCGATAAAAGGATAATTGGCGTAGAGATGGGATCGCCGGTGAATTATTGCTTAATAGCGGGATTAACACGGTGTTAATAAACTTTGTTGCTCAACCGCGCGAATGGCTAAACGATTGTGATTAAATTATTTCTATGCGCATCGAGTACAATCTAGATAAAGCTCGATGAATTATTTATTTTTTTATTATTAAATCGATAGGCGCGCTTTCGTATGCTTTAACAACATTTATATTTCAGTCTGTAAAAAGTTTCGTTTAACAAGTATTTTATTACTTCATAACATATAACCTACGTATCATACTCAACTTAAAGCAAAACTTTTTCAACAGCTGCCGTCGTAAATTCCGTTTCTTCTTCTTTTTTTTATCGCGGCAATAAAGGAAAGATTCAATAAGAGCCGTAAAAGGAGGCCGCAAGAAAATTAAAAACCCCGATATAACCTTTAAGCGTCGCTTCTCACAACTTTCCCTTTCCGCTAAAAAAAAGTAATCCCCCGACACGCCGAGCCTCGACTCAATATCCCCGCGGAGGCTTCCGCCTTTCATTGCCCCGAACCCTCGAAACGCGGCCCTGATTTATACTGATGACAGCCGTAAAGTTCGCCGGCGGCGGCCCCAGGACCTTTTTGTCCGCCGCCCCTCGAGGAGCAGCGGCGATGACTTACCGTGAGGATTCATATTCGACGATGGAGATGCCGAAAGCTCTTCTGTACACTGCGCCTCGAGTCGCCGCCAGACGATATCCTCCCGGATATCCATCGACTTTGGGTCGGTGGTTTTTTTTTTTCAGGTTTGGCGGGCGCATAAAGTGTTTTGAGCGTCCGACGGTTGTTGGAAAATGTACGTTTTCTCGACGGTTGATAGTTTATTTGAAAAGAAAACTGGCTTTGCTAATTTCTTAATTAAGAAAATTTTAATTCTTAGTTTTCTTAATATCGTTAAAAGTCTCAAAATAGTTGGATCAAAGCTGTTCTCCGAGGAAAAGTTTTACAATTAAAATAAAAGGTTCACAAAAGGTTTCCTTTTCTCTGCAGCTACTTAAAAAAAGGAATTCATAAGTCTCTTGAAATTTACTCCTGATCAAATGAAGTGTAATGCACTTGAAAATAAAATCGCATAGCTTAAAAAACGAAATAAATTTTCAGGATGGGGTTTATAATGGAGGATCGGGTTTAAAAAGAGAAAAGATCAACAAGAGTTTGCTTGCATTTACAAACAGTACGCTTTATTTCAGAATTCACTCCACATCTTTCTCGCTTATTTTTTTTTTTGTTTTTTTTTTTGTTTTTTTTTCTTCTTTTTCGTAAACCGGCTGAGAGCAGAGTTTACACAACACACTTAAGTAATGATTACAAAAAGAAAGAAGTAGCCGAAGAACGGGTGCGAAAACAAGGTAACCGCGAGAAAATCCTCCAACGTCGGGCCACGATCGAAGTGCGCGCTCGGATAATTCGATCGCGGTCCTTTTCATCGCCGCATCGCTTCTCAACGCTCAAACAAACACAAGTGGAGGCGCGAGGATGTTCATCCCGACTCGCGCTCGAAACAATTGCGCGTCGTCGACATTTTTTTTTTCTTCTCACCGAGAGCTTCGGGATAAACATCCACCAGATTTATGATACACAGCAGTCGGGAGAGAAGCCTCGAGTCCACTGGCCGGAATTTCCCCCCTTCCTTAAAAAGAAAAAAAAAATAAAACGTCGAAGAAAGCAATTCCAGTCGCTGACTGTTAATCGGCCGACAATGGACTTTCACTTTTCCCCCGTCGATATACAGAAAGTATACGAAGCTCCGCGCGATCGAAACTCATACATTCGCAATGCACTCTTCGCCGGGAGCGGGAAAAAATTCGCCTTCGGCGCGCTCGTTTTCTTCGCTTTTACATTATACAAGGTATCGTTCGAGCGTCGTGTGTACGTCAACGAACCGCGCGGGTTGTTTCGTCGTTTTTGCTCGCTGCCCTTTTTTTCTTTTTTTTTTTACAGTTACGATGAGAGACAGAGGTCGGTAATAATAAATAAATTAAGCCGCGATCAAAGCGCTCCGAGCTCGAACCCTCCGCTAATTTTGGACGTAGGACGCCGAATCGAAGTGGGAATTTGGAAAGTCGCACGCGTCGCTCTGTTTTTCCCGGCGGAGGGGGAATAACGAAACTTGCACGATCTTCATAACACTGGTTATCGAAAGCGAACTCGTCGGTTATCCAAAAGCTCTCGAGGCGCGCCTCGCTTTTTCCCGCCCCGGGGATATATCCTCGAAGGAAAATCTATCGCTATCACAGTTCCTCCGGATGGTGGACTAGTCGCCGCTCGCGCCTCGTCGCCGTCGTCGCGGATAAGTGTGGGCCGAGGTTGACAACGGCGTGGTCGGCAACAGGCCGCCGGGGAGGGGAATTAATCATCGCGGGCGGCAGGAAAGTGCGCTCGACTGGCTTGTCACGCTCGGCCGCGCCGAGAAAGAGAAAGGGAGAGGCCGGAAGGTAGCACACGGCGCTCTGCCTCTCTTTTCTTTTTTTTTCTCCTCTTTTTCCCCAGTTCCCGGCTTATTAACCGAGCCGTTTCCTTTCGCCGATTCTCGGGGGCCCCCAAGTCCACTAACCGAGTTAAGCGGCAATCGGGCCTCTTTCCCGCCGGGTCGGAGTCGGAGGAGATTCTTTTGCCAAAAATATCGAGCTTCTAATACTTTTGGAAAAAAAAAACAACAAAAACAAAAACAGAGCGGCGCCCGCTTCCTAATTGACAGACTCGTCCTCGGGGCTCGGAGCTCTGGACGAAGCGAGGGGGGGTTGAGGGGGAGAGATATGTACACACACAGGCACACCTAGCGGGGGGAGATAAAGCCGCGAACCGGCGCGCGCTCAGCCTCGCCTACGCTCTCGCGCGACACGTCGGGTGCAAAAGCGCCTTTTGTACAGCCGGGCCGCCCCGAAGCTCCGCTCTCAGCCCGCGGCGAAGGAACACCAAAAACGACGGGCGCGCTCTCGACTTCCCCGCGCGCCGAGGAGTCGTCGACGTCGTCGTCGTCGTCGTCGCACCGCGGTCGGTCGCCTGTTACACCGCCTTCTGCCCGGGGCGACGGACCGACGGGAGATGAGAGATAGTCTCTCTCGCACTCACAGATAATGCACACAGTGTTCACGGAGTCACAACTAAATATTCTCCTATTCCTCGGCCTGCAGCAGCGTGCGGAAGTCCTGCTGCAGCTTGGACTCGTGGTAACTCCAGATGTCGCCGTCCTCCTCGGGGAAGGCGAACGCGCTCTTGGCCTCCTCGGGTGCCAGCGCCGACGAGTAGAACTTGATCTCCAGGTCGCGGTGTCCGTTGGGTGACGTGACGATCTCCGTCGAGACCTCGAGGGCGCCGGGCAGGCTCGGGCTGCCGGGGCCGGAGCTGCCGGACGGCGAGGAGGCCGACCGGTGGCTGGGCGAGCTGGGGGCCGCCGTCGACGCGTCGCCCCGCCAGGAGCCCCGGCTGCCCTTGTTGAGCGGCTCGCCGGACTGGCCCCGGTCGCCGATGACGCCGACGTCGCGGCTCGGGGCGACGATCTCGTCGCTGAAGTAGCTGCTGGGATCGCTCCAGCTGCGCCTGAGGATGGCCGCGCCGTCGGACCTTCGCAGGCAGGGGTTCTCGGCGACGTCGTAGAACTCGAGGTGCTCGGGGCAGAGGAAGGAGCCGGTGGTCGCGAGGAAGACGGGCACCTGCTGGAACCGGTGGTGGTGGTGGTGATGGTGGAACTGCGGCGCGTCCCAGAGCAGGGCGCCCGGCTCGCAGTAGTGGCACTGGCAGAGCGGGCCCTCGAGACCGGGGCCGTCCTCGCAGGCCAGGGTCACCGGCTCGTTGTAGCGGAGGTAGCCGGCCGCCTTGGCCTGGCAGACTGGCAGCGGTAGGATCACGTTGCGGTTGTCGTCTAGTACTTTCACCTGCACGTGTCGGTGTGCCGGGAAGCCGACGTTTCGTTGTTGCTGTTGTTGCTGCTGCTGCTGCCTTGTGTCCACGACCTCCTGCTGCGCTACGTTGCTGCCGCGGTAGTCCCTGGCGGGGTTCACCAACCGCCGGTGATTTCCCTTGAAGTAGCTCTCGCTGGGGTACGAGTTCGCGGAGAAGGTCTTGAGTTGCTGCTGCTGCTGCTGCTGGGGCTGCGGCTGCTCGGGAACCACCTGCGGCGGCTGCTCTTCGACTTTGGCCTCGGCGAGGGGACTGACGAGCACCGGCGGCTTGCGGTCCTTCTTTCTCCGCTTGCGCGGTTTGATGATCCTCGGCAGGCTGTTCTCCGAGTTGTTCGAGCCGGAGCTCTCGTCGCTGGCGATGCTCAGCGAGTCTATGCTCGCCACGCTGACGCCGTTTGGCCCCGAACTGTCCTTTCCCGCGTCGGTCTTGACGTTCGCCCCCTGCTGCTGCTGGTGGTGGTGCTGCTGCAGTTGCTGCTTCTTGGCCTCGGCCATCGTCGTGGGCCTGCCTGGCTTCTGCGGCGCGGCGCACCGCGCGCTTGATATGTTAGCGACGGCCGCGACCGAGCAGCCTCCACCGCCGTGCAGCTTGGCGCGGCCGCTGTGAAAGCGCGCCGAGGACAAAATCAGCGGCGCGCCCTGCGTGTGCACGGCCAGCCTCGAAAGAGGCACCCTGCCGTGTTGCTGCTGCTGCTGCTCGGCCTGCTGCTGCTGCTGCTGCTGCTGCTGCTGCTGGCGGCGCGGGTTCGCGGCCATGGAGATGAGCGGCGCGCCGCCAGCCCAGGTGCCCACCGGGCCAAACTGCTGCGCGCGCGGCGGCTGCTCCTGCTTGTTCCCGCCGCGGCAGCCCTGCGATATCAGGCAGCTGCCGATGTAGCGCTCGACCTCCAGAGCGCCCTGCGAGGCCGGGCTCATCCTCGGGTCTAGAAGTGCTCGCCGACGAGGACTGACGAGGCGGCCAGCCTCCCTTCTCACATCACACAACGCTAAACAGCACCGAGTCGCACACTGCACACTGCTGCTCTCGCGCGCCGGAGTGAGACTGACTCTCTCGTTGCCAGACGTGTCAGCGGCCGGAGCGACACTGGCGCTGCGCCGAGCGCGAGCGCGCCTCCAGAGCTGCGGTGCCACCTCCACCGACCCGCCGAGCCGCCGCCGCCGCCGTCACCCCCCTCCTACTCGACGCTCTCCCGGCACTTTCTTCGACTCCGCGCGCGCTGCCAGACGGAGGATGATGCTTCTTTCGGCGGCGGCGGCGTGCGTCGATTTTCGGGGTGAGTTTGAACAGCGATTAGCGCCTGGTTATGAGCGCGTGTAATTAGGTGGGCGGCGAGCGCTTTTTCTTTGCCTTTTGTTTTCAGTCGAGATGGGAGGCGATTAGATTGTATCCCGGGACGCGGGGCTGGTTATTACGCGGGAAATGTGATTTCACGGTGAATTTCGAAAGCGCGCGGCTTTTACGCGGGGACAAACTCGAGTCTATTTAGAAATTGGATGGGAATTGGGGCACGACTAAGATTAATAAACGAGATATTTTATTTTAAACTCGATATATATAAATATGTACTTACCGATTGATGATTGAAATAATGTGCAAATTTTTATCACTGACTCGTTACTCAAGATAAATCGTAGCGTTAATCCAGTTTTATCTATTAAATATAAATTGAGAGCGTCTAAAAATCAATTTTTAACGCGGGAAAGGGAAATTATTCAGTGGCGATAGAGTTGTTTAAATGGATGATTAATTTCGTATAAATGTTTATTTTTAGATATGCATGTTTCTATTTAAAACTCGAGAAGTCTTTAATATTCATCAAATTGGAGGTTTTACTGATTAAATTAAGAAACTGTTAAACCGTTCTACTTTTGCCTTTCGATAAGAGATCTTAAACAGCTTTTCTTTTCGAAACTAGACCACATTTAAGTTGACCAAATTGACTATTTTCCGCTCTAAAAATGGCTCCAATTTCCAGCAGCAATCATTTTTTTTAACGTTTCTATGACCTATAACTATTACACTTTTTTTCGTCGCGCAGCTTAAATTTTTGAACAAATCAATTCGAAAACTCATTAATGAAATGTTCAAACAAGTCATCAGGATTACTAAACGGTTCCTTTGTGGCCAGCCCCATTTGACTTTCAATTCTCAAACGGAACCGTTTACAGTACACAACGGATTCGTTCCACAAAAGAACTCGTTTCGAAAAACCGATAATGTTGACACCGATCGGGAGCGAAAAAAAAAACCCAAAAAAGAAAAAACCAGCGGCAGTTACTAAATTTTCAATCGAGTTACAGTTGAATCCGAGACAAAGGCCGATAAATTCGGCGCATCGACGGTAAATCAGCGTAATTCGCCGGCTATCTCGGCCGTGCATCTCCGAAACAATTCCCCGCTCCTTTTCTGCTCGGCTCGGCTCGGCCGCCGCCACGGGAGAAAGTGAGCGCCGCGCGTCAAAAGTGGGTCGGCCAAGTCATCAATCGCCGCGAGCCAAGAGAGGAGAGTTTCTTCCCTCCGATGGTTTTAACGGCCTGCGAGGTTCCGTAAAAGCCGGAAAGATGCCTTGATAAATACGCTGTTCCGCCTGATTCAAATGAGCTTTCCGAGAATTTTTGCGCGCGCACCTTCCTTTCTCCCCCCCCCCCCCCTTTCTGTCTTTTACGAAGAGGAATGGAGTTTCCTTTGCGAGAGCCTCGCTTGAAATATTGGATAAATAAACACGGCGAGTGGTTGTTATGACCTGCGTGAAATTTTTAAATAAATTTCAATAACGAAGAGTCGGGATTTTTATCTCTTCGTCGGCAATAAAATTTATCTTCTTTTGCATAAAATGCTTGAAAATGTCAATTAAAATTTAATCCGTAAATGACCCAATTATGAAGCAATTATGAACACTTTATAGCGCGTTTATAAAAAGATTCGACGCGACGGAACTTGTTTTAGTTGCAACTTCACTTTCTAAAATTATACGCCAACCATGTTTTTTTTTTTACAGGCGAAGATATATCTTTCATTTGCTAATAATAAATGCCTCAATATAAATAAACGAGGAGCCTCGGATAATTACCGGCAACGAGACCTCGAAAGCCAGCGTTTTCACCCAGTTTTCAGATAATAATCATAGGCGGATAAACAGCCGCGAGGCCATTAATCTTGACCGCATGATGTGTTTTTAATCTCGCGGCGCGCGCGGCGCTCTTTGGAAAACGGTGAATGCAAAACGGCGAAGCTTAGCGCCGCGCGGCATCTTCGGCGCGTCCTCCTTTTTTCTCTCTCTCTCTCTCTCTCTCTCTCGGAGCTCCCCGAAAACTTCGGGGGAACGAAAAAAAAAAAAAAAAGGAACAAAGACCGAGCATAAATCACGCGGCGAAGCTCGTTTTTCAGCGCGCGGCGGCACGAGAGAGAGGAGGGAGAGAGAGAGAGAGTTCGTTCATCCGCGAAGGACTGACAAAACATCTTGGAAAAGCGTTTCAACGCTCTTTGGAGTCGCTCCTTTTTCTCCCCCGCGGTAAATGAAGGTTGATCTTACCGCCTTCGCAGATGCGGATCTTATCGAATGCTGAGCATATATTTGCATTGTTCCAGTTGGATCTCTCCCTTCGGAGATTATTCATTTTCTTCGGAATGTTTCCGACTCCTTTGCAGGGGATTACAGAGTAACAACCTAACGACAGGCGATTGTAATGGCTGAGTTTGTGAAACAATGTTATTCACTTTGAATCACGCACGTCGAATCAAAGAAACGTCGAGCATTAAATATGATTTTACATCTCCGAGAAGAAGAAGAAACTTATACCGAGAACGTACATCGTTTATTTCGTCCCTCACCTTTTCTTAAGTTTCCTTCTCGGAAAATCCCACATATAACTTAGTGTTCAATATTACAGTCCGAAGGAAACAATGTTCTCTCCCTCTCACTTCTGGAAATCTGCACAATCGATGCGAGAGTCCGCGCCGAAGTGCGAAAGCACCGAATGTAAAAATAGTAAACGCGGAAATTCTTTTTCTAGCCGATTCGAGAAATATAAAATAAACTTGGAAAATTTACTGCAGTAGGCGGAGAAACTCTCTCTCTCTCTCCATATCGCGTAATTTTTCCTTCATACCCAGATTGCAACTCCTCTAACATTTCGTAAATCAGGAAGTGGCCTCTCGGATTACGGTTAATCCGCGTAAACGCCTAAGCATTAAAACGCGAGCCGCGGCGGAGTATAAGTTTTATAACATCGGGAGCGAGAGCTAATTGGCCGAATTAACCGAAACAAAGGAGAAACCGTTTATTGCCAAACGCAAAGACACGAAAAAATTGCCCGAGCATTTGCGCAAAGGAGAGCAAATATACAGCTCTCTCTCTCTCTCTCGGAAAATATTGTATAAAAAAAGGAGCGCGCGGCGTCGTAAAAGTGCGGCGCGCCGCGTTTCATTACGCGTTTCCCGTCGGCCGTAATCTACGAATGTAATCCGAATTAGATTGTCGAGAGAGCGGGGCGGCGGCGGCGGCGGCGCCGATATCGCGCGCTGTGGTCATAAATCGAAATCGCCGCGCGTAGATAATAGCGGGGAAATTCTCGAATCCGGAAAGGCCCTGCCGCGCGCCGCCGCCAATAGCTGTCGTGTAAATCCTTCTTAGGGAAGATCCGCGCGCGCGGAAGCGGAATTAGCCGGTGGCGCGCATTTGCATGGCAAAGTGAAAATGTCCTTTGCAGGGCACACGTGTGCGCCGTGTGCGTTTTATTGTGTCTTAAGTGGGGTTTAGTGTTTTTCCGCCTCCCCGCGTTTTGCGCCTCTTTCGCGCTCGCGGGGAATTCGCGACCGCGGCGGGGGGGGGGGAATCTTTATTTCTCTCCGCGGGAATGCCGGGGCGGAAAAGAATAAAGATCGCCTGAAATTGGCATTATCTTCGCCGGGGCATTAGATTCCGAGTTAAGTAGGTAAGTCGAGACCGGCGACGAATGCATCCCGCGCGGGAATCAATTGCAAACTTTTAGGTCGGACGAGTCGTCGCGCGGGATTCGCGGCTCGAGCGAGCTTCCGAGCTATTTTGTATTAAACCGAAAATCTGATTCCGACTTTGGCGAGCTATTCGAGCTATTTTAAAATTTAACGACATCCACTTTCCGCCTTTGGCGATTTGAGCAGCAACAGACGCCGCATTAATATAGAACCTTTGCACCGAGACGCGCGCACTCTCTCTCGATATTCCCCCTTTCCGAGCCTACGCTGCTCCTTGCCGCGGGACCGCGATGGGGGGGGGGGGGAGGAGGCTTAAACCGCGGAAAAAGCAACGCCGGCAGTAAAAGTTCGAGAATCCCTTCATTTGAAATTCATTTCATTCCGTATTCATTGGCTGCTGTATGTGCGTGCGCGAAAAAGGAGAGCCGAAATAAAGGAAGCACACAGGGAGAGAGAGAGAAGCGCGCGGGATTCGTTTGACGCGTGGCGTCTCTCGTCGCGCACGAACGGATTCTCCCGTGGCTTATGAAAAACACGGAGGGGAGAACCGCGTCGGGAGAGCTTAGGACTCTGAGAATTTTGTTTCCTCGGTACTTCTTTTTTCTTTTTTGCGGCCTTTTTTCTCCAAATTGTTTGCGCTGGCTAAGCAGGCTTTCGAAGTGTTTTTTTGGCGGCGGAAAAAATTGTAACTGCTTGTACGGCTTCTTTCTCTAAACGGAACGACGGGCTGATGGGACAAAAAAATTGCCCGTTTTTCTTTCGGCTGCGTAATAATGGGCGCTCGTAACAGTCCTCGCTCGGTTTATTTTATTTTTAATCCGTACACTTCTGTAGAATTATGCGAGTTTACTCGTTGGGGGAAAAAAGGGGAGTCGGTGAAAGTCCGATGCGTCTGCTAAATTTTTAATTGAACGTTAAAAGTATACTTTGCTGGTCGTGTACTCATTGTAAAAGAAACTCGAGCAAATAAGCCGTTAAAACGTCTGCTGTATTTTTAAGAAAAATCAATCTAAATGCAAAAAAGTGTGAGTCTCGCCTTACTTTTTCATTCGAGCGTCGAGCGGAAAAAAGTAAATATCGTTACTTCTTTTTTTCGTAAGATTGAGCAAATCTTTAATCCGCGCTCTGCTCGCGGTTAATCGAATTTCTCCGGACACGAACGAGGTCGCCGCCTCGACTAAAAGAGAGAAGGAAGCGGCAAATCTACGCACTACTGAACTCGTTTCTTCCTCCTTCTTTCTCTTTGGTAATTCGGGTCTCATTACGAACGAGTTCGACGGAACAATAGGGGGAGGGAGGGGGGGGCAGGGCGCTCGCAATGGTTATTATGCCGCCGCCGCGGTGCGTAATTCATGGGAAGCGCCGCCGTCGTTTTCTCAAAGGCGCATTTTCCGACTTTCGCTTGTTACTTCGCCTACTGCGGCGGCGGGGCTATTAAGACCGAGGGAAAAAGTTTATTTTCGTGCGAGCGTAAAAAATAATTTCTACACTTAACACTTGACACATTTAGGAACTTTCCATTGCTTTACGGACCGTAATTTCTGAAGCTTTTCGGCGGCCGAGAGAGGCGGCGCGGGTATTAAATCGTGAGAAGCTACTTTTGCAATTAGCGTTTTGAGTGAAAATTATGTACTTTTTCAGAAGCCACTTGTACAGTTGGAAGATGACAAATTATTAATTAGCAGCGACATCTTCAGACTTTAGAACCTCAATTGAATAATCGATCGCAGTTTAAAGGTGTGCTTCATTAATGCCTTGACGGTCATCCCTTTTTACGAGCAAAGACTCGATGCTCGAATAAATGTGCGTAATTATTGTACCCGTATTGGCAATCAATAATCCGTCGATAAAAAAAAAAAAGAATTAATGAATAAACCGTATCCAATTTTCGCGCGCGCGGCATTGCAAAATATCTCCCCGAGAGCAAAAAATCTCAGCCGGGGATTGGAAAAAGAGAGTCCGCTAAACTACGGCCCCCTAAATTCCATCTCGCCGCGGCGTTTCGTAATATCGAGCCCGCCGCTCGAAGTAAATCAAAAGTCGCGAAGCACGTAGACTCGCGGACTCCAATCAGGGGGACACTTTGCGGCTCGATATACCCGTTTTTGCGCGAGTCCGGCTCCCTCGAGGTCGTAACGTTTGCCGGATGGCATCCATTAAAACGATTTTCGCCCCCTTCCTCTCTCCCGATATACGTTCTTCCGTCTCTCTCGGGTATATGTTTCAAAGTTTCAAAAATCTTCGGATATGGCTTCCGTGTCAAAGGATTCGAAATTAGCAAGTTTAATTAGACTGGAAAGTGACGCTTCACCGCGCCGATTGATGTCTATTACGCGGATTTCGCTCCGGCGAGCATTAATTTTAGATAATTAAATTTTCAGATCGGATTCGTCGATTGAATTTTCGAGAAAAACGAATCAGATCCCGCGCCGTGCCGACGGCCGCCGGAGACAGAGAGAGAGAAAAAAAAAGTCATTTCCTCCTCGGTAAACAAATGAAGTCATTAAAGAGCGAGGGCTTGTTGACATCGCCAATACTCGTTTCCTCTCCCCGGCGATGTAGGCTAGAGGAGTTTTTGTTATCGCTCGCCGCGCCGCTTCACATCGGCGCCACAGCCTCTCCAAGTCGGCCGGGGGAACAAAAGAGCAGGAGGCGAGGCCTAATATCCATTGTTCTCGGTTTATTGAATTTCGGTTCGGGCGCGACGATAACATTCGCCGCGGCCGCTCGAGCGGAAAAGCCCGAGATTTCCTCTGCGCTCCTGAGAGCGAGGAGATTAACTGCTCTCTCGGGGAATATCGGGGGGGGGGCCCTCTCTTTTATAAATATATTTTACGCGGAAATTTAATTGCTGAAAAAAAGGGATCGCGCGCGCGCGTGACGCTAAGAGTGAATTTCATTACCTTCGGAGCTCTCGGCGTAGCGCGGCGCAGCGTAAATGTCGCCGACGTGCCGAGAGAGAGAGACCGCCGAACTGGTTCTCGGGAGTTGTGGCATTTAAAATGGCTTACCTGAAAGTAGCGGAGAGAAAAAAATTGCTGTAATTATCGGGCTGACATTATTGGAATTTGCGCGAGACGCGCGGTTATGACATTGCGCTCGACAACATTTTGCAGAGGGGGGAAAATAGTTTATGGAGCGATGATTCGCGGTAATACAGGCATATTTTGATACATTCCGGTGCGCGTAAACTCGGAATCTCTCGGCGACGGCGGAAAATATTAATTTCTGCAAAACTACAGTTTTGCATATCGGATCCGTTAAGTATATTTTCATTTTAAAAGCTTCTTCTCGCCAATGTCAACATTGGCTTTGCAATTTGTTTGGAGCTCGGAGCTCAAGTTTTGCCGGGGTACTCGCTGGTAATGCCTGCACTTGCGAATACGACGTTATCCACGCGATAGGATAATGGTTAAAAAAATTACTTAAAATCAATATTATTTCGCTATAAAAAAAATGCTCTCGCGTCCTTAAAGCTAATTATCCGCGTTTAAAATTTAATAGGCTCGAGGCCATTGCGCGCTCAAGAGCCGCATAAAATCGAGCCAAGTTCCGCAACAGATTTTGAGCAAGAACATGCCGGCGATTCTCCTCCGCTCGGATCTGAGCCGGACAGCGGCTCTGGCGAGATCAGTCGAGCGATAAAAGTGCGCAATGGCCCTTGCCTTTGAGACAAGAGCCAGCAGCAGCAACAACAACAGCAGCAGCAGCAGCAGCAGCTGGAGGGGCCTAACGGTGACTTCCCGAAACCTATAAATTAAGATCCATCCGGCGGAATGGGCCAAGTTGCTCGGCGAGCGCAAACAGTCGGGTTACTTAGCCGGGGCGAGTAAGACGGGCGCGGCGGCGGCGGCGTTGGCCCCTCCAGGGAATATTACTCAACTGATTGGCAAAAGCCGGCCGGCAGCTCGAGTTCACGCTCAAGTGCTAACGAACGTTCCGCAGGACTCTCGGCTGTGTTTGCGTGTGTGTGTGTGTGTGTGTGTGTGTGTGTGCTCTGGGCGGGAGAGCGCGGATATACTAGCCGGGCAGTCACCGGGGATAAATAGCCCAAGTTCGCCGAGGGGGAGAGAGGCACTGCCGCGGCTCGTTGCCCAATTCCCCGTATATTCCCTGGCTGCTCCCGCGCCGCGACGCGATGATCCCTCTTCCTCCCCCCGCGCGACCGTGGAAAGGGCAAATCTTACGTCCGAGAGTTTGTACATTCGTAATAAAACGCATTCCGGCTCGAGACTCGCGCAGTGTTCCATTGTCGGCGGATGAAAAAAAAAAAAAAAAAAAGAATATGCCCCGCATTAAATCCAATTTTCTGCGACGAGCGCGCGCACGTCCCTATAAAAAAATTGCCCCGCACAAGCTGCCTTTTCCGCTAAGCAGGCTGCAATCAAGTATCATTTATGCGGGCCGGCCGGCCCTTTAGCATACTTTCAATTATCGAATTAAGGCATATCTGCTCGGCGTTTTTCCCCGAAGGAAGCGGCGCGGCGCGACCGCAGAGCCTCCGCTCTCTCACGTCGGCAGAGAGAGAGAGGAAGGAGGCGGCCAACCTTCCGGTCAACGACTACTTCGTTACATATACGCGGGGAGAGGGCTGTTGCTCCGCACTTGCACACCAGGCTGTTTTGCGGTCGAGCGAAGTCTAACTGCGCCGAGAGCGTGTCCACGAGCGCCCTGCCAACTTTTAGCGGCCGTCCGTGAAAATTTCGAGCGAGCGCTGCCTGCCTGGCCGCGCTGATGGAGTTTGCGGCTTCGATTTCCCGACTTTGCTCGTTAATTCAATATCGCCACCGCGAGGTTTACGGGGGACTTTTCGATAAAATGCTTCGACTTTTTTTTTGGGGGGGGAGGGGAGCTTTTTCGCGTGATTAATCCGAGAAAAAAGGCCGTCGTTTTCGAGAGAATTTTTCGATTATTCATTTTTGATGTGAAATTTTAATCTTTTTTCGGGGGAAAAAAAAAATTGTCGTGTCAAGTTTTAAAACGTTTCACTTCTTTCGGTGACCCTTTTTCAAGAGAAACAAGAACAGATGTGTGAAAAATGTCCACTCGTTTTGCTTGATGACAGGGAAAACAGTTTTCTATTTAGTGGCGGCTTTATCGTTCCGTTGCATCACAATTCATCTTCATCAAACTGCATTAAATGTTGATTGCCGGCGACTACTATTCATTTGTAATTTATCTGTTGACAAAAACGGAAAAATTGCAATATAGCGAGACCGAATATTGCTTTGAATGCGCGCACTTTTCAATTTTACCGTTTGACAATTTTTCCATCGGTAAAATTGTTAAAAAATAGTTTTAAATATATTTTTAAAGTGATGGGTTAATCGTGTATTTTATATTTCGATAAAATTTAGAAAATACGAACTCTAATAAAATACACGCAGTGCAGAGTACGGAATACAAATTTCACGGAAAAAGGAATAACGAGCAAAGCGGTAGTCAAAACGGAAAAAAAAGGGCAAAAATTACTACGAAAGACTTGGTGTGTATCAAATTTTGCCCGGAAATTCGATTCTCCGATAGGAATTCAATTAAGGACGACTGGCTAAAAAGTCAGCGGTGGAAAACCGATCGATTCCATCCTCGGCGGGACGAAAAAATGCCAAATGGATTCAAATACCAAACGGAGTCGGGGAAAAAAAGAGAACAACCACAAACGCAGATAAGAAAATATACTTATTTTTGAAGAAACGAAAAGTTCCTTCCCTCTCGG
This sequence comes from Ormyrus labotus, assembly GCA_035582975.1. Taxonomy (NCBI): domain Eukaryota; kingdom Metazoa; phylum Arthropoda; class Insecta; order Hymenoptera; family Ormyridae; genus Ormyrus; species Ormyrus labotus. Next base: position 8,670 of record JAWWEO010021557.1, on the reverse strand, counting down.
TTTTAAAAATTAAGAAACTGAAATTACCTATCCGTCGCAACATATATCGTTGAAAAGCAAATGTTTGCGCGAACTGCAGGGAATTCAGAGGAGCTGCAGTTGAAGGGTAGGTAAAACAAAGGGTGCGTGAAATATAAAACGCGGAGGGGAAAATAGGAAGATGTGCATTCAAATTGTGCCGGAGCAAGAATTTCTTTACTTTACTGCGTGTCTTGGGCAAGGACAGGCCTGCAACGTGCACATTCTGCGACTTAAATAAGTTTTGCAGCAATGACTCTGATAACAGGTCAGAACAAGTAATTCTTAAGCTTATAAAGTTTCTCTCAATTTTCAGGACTGTGAAGCGCAGAATATACAAAAGTATAATAAATTGAATTTAACAAAGCACAGTAGCTATTTTAATATTACAACCTGTTCATTTGTACGTATTTAAGTAACAGTTTGTAACTGAATAAGTAACAGTTATTCATTTGCTATTAGGGGCCCATTAGTAGTAAGTAAGTGTAATAGGATTTTTCAATAATGAACACAAGGCGAACCAAATAAAAAGGGAAACTATCATTTCGACGTAGACTTGCTTGTCTATATACATTATTTTATACGTACAAAATGATTGTTAATTTGTCGGATACGTCGACAACAATGTACACGCTTACGACGACATCATGTAAACGTTAAAATTGGATAGCTTTTGCAACGAAGAAGGAAATCAATAAATATTTCCGATACGTCGGCTTAACAATAAATCCTTTTCGTTCGGTTCGTCTCGTGCAGTCCGTTATTGAAAATATAAAAAGTTCTCAAACTACTTCTTACATATAAGCTAACAGGCACGGAACCTTTCGAGAATCCGCTAAACTTCGAACAAAATGCAAAAAAAGCACCTAAAATTAGAACGCCGGAAAAGTGTATCTCTCGAAAAATCTGAAAAAGAGCGCATCTCCATTGTTTGCTCCCGATATACATATACACACAGGATCCACAGACGTCAGACGCCGAGGGGCAGATAAAAGTAGCTCGCGGCAGCGATTTTCGAAGTGCCGCTTCTTTTTCCATCCCTTCTGCTTGCGACGTGAATCCCTCCCCCTCCCCCCTCCCACGATCCTCTCGAATAGTCGCGAGAGGGGCCGAACGCCCGGAAAAAAAAGAAACGGCGGACAATGGATGACTCCGTTTTTGTCGCCCCGCAGAGTCTCTCTCTCTCTCTCTCTCTCTCTCTCTGCGACAGCTGTTCTAATTAAGCCCCTGCTTGCGGACTTATTGATTGGGGGCCGATTTGCATTTTTTTTTTCGGGTGGGCTCGCGTCCAACGTCATACGAGATTTTTGAATATTGAATTTGAGGATGATGAATATGTAGATTAGACTTGAGCGGGAGCGGTCTATATTTAAACGGTACTATTTATAAAAATTTAACATTTCCAGCCACGAGCCACTTAAAATTACCGCTGAAAAATAATAAAAAAGCGTACCCGTTTCCTGAAAGCTTAATGCCTTTAAGATTTTAATCGTCGAATCAACCAAATACTTGCCGCATTATTTTTCAATTAGCAAATTGTGCCGTGCAAGAAGCGCAAGAACTTTAATGGCTCGAGATATTTTAAACAATCTTGTTAGCGATTGCTTTTTCGCGTCTGTGATTCACGAGAAAATAGAGGGACCGGCGACGTTTAAAACCCGTCAAACGGAAAAAGTTTCTGCTTTTTAAAACAGCCACCGGACAGCTTCAGAATTCAAGATGATTTCCTGTAGCCTCGACATCCGTTACGGCAAATTCCCGGACAACTCATTAGATGACTTTTTTATTTATTCTACTATCGTTACTTCCTACGACAGCTAATTGCTTTGAAAAAAAGCAATACCCGCCGAGGGTCAATAAAACCTTTAATCTCGAGTCCGACTTGTTTGGAAGTTTGAGCAGTCGCTTCGAGACACTCTTCTGTCGGTTAATGCATTGCATGATTACGAGGCGCAAGAACGAAGAAAGCTTGGAAAAGCGGTACTTTGTTGCTTTAACCGCCTCTGCCATAGAAAGCTGAAAAGCGCCGTATTCGTCCTTTCAAGGATGAAAAATAAAAGGCACATGTAAAAAAAGCGGTAATTATTCCGTTGCTCAATAATCCGCGGAGAAGGCAGTTAAACGCAGCTTAGAATCGTACAATGCCTATTTTAAGATCCGTTTCAAAACGAAAAATTTTTAACGGAGCGTAAGGCTGGAAAGGCAAATTGCAGAGCTACAAACCCGTCGTAAATTACTTTTGATTTCGAGCACGAAAATTTCCCAGCACTTTTCCGGAATTTTCAGTCTTGCGCGTCTCTCTCTCTCTCTCTCGGTCTTTCTCAATTCGCGGCAAAGATCCGCGGCGCGTAATAAAACTCATAGATCGACAATCGGCTGAAATTGAATTCTCAGAAGTGCATTTATTACTTATTGACTTTATTACTTCGCAGTACATATGATGCTAAATAACGCCGGCGTGTATTGCGCATCAACGACGGAATTAGTTACCGGGAAAAACTGCTCGATGAAAATCGAATCCAATTTCGAAAAGTAAATGGTTAAATTAAAGCGGCAATGCTCGAGAGAAGTATATATTTTTCTCTCTTTTTTTTTCTCTTTTTTTTTAATCGCTCGCCCGGCCCATTAAAAAGCATATAAAGTATTAAACTGCGAAGCATAAAATACTAATCCGCTGCAAACATTGCGCAGAGATAAAACCTCGCTCTGAAAAATAACCAAACTAATTGTTTCGCTTAGAAAAAAAGCAGCAATTACCATTCTAAGCCTTTTCAAAGCTTTCGAGCAAAACTAAAACTAAAAAAAAAGAAAAGAAAAAAACAATTTTTCCAGGTGCAGCTCTGTGCCTGCCGTAGTATCCCTCGTCGGAATTCCGCGACTCTCCGGCCGTCCTCTCTCCGTAAAAGTGAAACTGCGCTACGTGATTTCGCGCGAATCGCCTCGGGACGATCGTCTGAGAGGCGGCTCCGCCGTCGTCGTCGCCCCGTCTTTTTACTGCGCCAGACGATTGTTTGCATATGAAAGCGAGCCAGACGCGTTTCCAGCCGGTCGGGTGGAGAAGAAAAAAAAAAGAAGAAAAGAACGCAGGCGGAAGCTCGATGAATTTTTGAGGCGTCAGGCGGAGTTGGGGGATACGAGGCGGAATGAACCACCGTAAGGCGCACGAGGCCGATATTTGCTTTGGCTAATAATACAATTAGGATTTAATATCGCGAGTGTCGGTCGCAACGGGCAGTAAACGCTAATGGCATTTAGTGCGGCCCGCGATTGTAGTGCAGTTAACTGTAAGACTTTTTTTTTTTTTTTTTTTTTACCTCCGGACAGAACTGGTTTCCGAACGAACGGCGCTTTGCATCAATAGTGGCGGTTTCCGATGAATGTTTATCGCAACGGAGAAGGAAAGCGAGCGACTTTTGGGGGAAAAAACACTTTCGAGCGGAAGATTCAACTCTTCTTTTCAAGAGCGGTTCCGTTTATTTCTCCGGACTGTCGAGTTCCGTTAACGTCGATGCCGCACGAGATGCGTTCCGAGCCGATCGATTCATCCGTCATTCCCGCTGAAATACTATTCTTGGTCTCTCTCTTTGGCCGTTTGTAGAACCCGATACTCTTATAGATTTTTCCGACAGAAAAAGAGAGAGAGAGAGTCGAAGGAAATCGTTGACATGCATTTAAAACCCCGAGCAACTCCGTCGAGGAACTCGAGAGGCATCATCAAAAGCTTCAGCCTCCTCGTGATCAGCCGCAATTCCACTCTCGGCGTTCGGCGGATAAAAGGTTCCCCCTCGGCTCTCTCCGCTCAGCCCTTTTTCTTCGCCTTCTCATAAGACTTCCCCAAAAAGCGCCCGATCGAAGCTTCCGTGAGAACAAAGGGAGGAAGCGATCGCCGTCGCGCTCCGCGCCTCCTTCCTCGAACTCGCAATCCGATCCTCGAACCACTCTCCCCCACACAGCGAAAGGGGCAAAAAGTTAACGAGCCGGAATGCTTATAAAGCCGCGGCGCGCGGCGACAAATTGGACTTTTTAATTACCCGGATCAGCCTTCTCTCTCTCTCGGGAATTACGGCCCCGACGCCATAATGCGATATTGTGCCGCGGTGCGCGCGCGCGCAAGGTGCCGCGAGTCTCGCGTTGCGTAAGCGAGTCGCGCGCGCGCCCCGCGTCTATAAACAAGCGGAAGCCGGAGAGAGAGAGCGGAGAGTGTAACGGTTTGTTTAAACGATCCGATAAGAAAACCGATAGCGCTTGAAATTAACCAATACATTAATTAACCGGCGAAGTGGTGTGGCGCGGCCGTAAATGCCGCCGGTCGATTTATACAATATTCTGTTACGGATTTTGATTGAGGTGTGTGCTGCTTTTGCATTGCGCGGCTCCCGGAGGATATTGTGGAATTGAAATATATATGCTATATCGCTTACGTGCGTTTGCGGGAATGCTTTTAAATACTTTTTTGTCTGCAGGATGTAAGCGCGTTATTTGTACAAATCGAACAATTCGAGCGCCTGTAGGCATTGAAGTTTATTTAATCGAGAAATAAGGCGACTCTTTTTGAGAGTCGCAGGAATCGTAATAACGGAAGTCGCGTGGATTCTGAATTATTTCCTGACGCCTGATTAATGCATATAATATTTCATGCGATTATTCGATATTCAATAGTTTCTTAATTGAAATAAATTCATTCAATAATACCGCAGGCACCACCGTATAATATACAATAAAACAATTTTCAATTTTTAAAATACCAATCGTCGCGGCATCCAGTCCTTCCCCGATCGGTTCGCCCAATATCCGCTCGCGTTACCTCCCATAATTCCCGGCGCCGTTGCAGTCACGGGTATATCGCGCGACTTTAGGTTATACCGGCGGCGATCGACGCGTTCCGCTCTGCGAGTTGTGGGAATGCGCGAGAGTGGCGCGGGGAGTATCTGAATTACGCGCTCTTCCGCGATGGATCGCGACGCGTTGCGTCAGGGTTTCGTGTCAATTTTAATTTTGTCAAGGTGAGCACGCGACGGATTTTTGTTCGAAAGAATTGCAAGATTCGGCGTGGCAACTCTAGTCGTATTGAAAATCATAAGGCAATCATATCATGTAAACTGATAAACGAGGAAGTATTTACACTTTATTTCTAGGTTTGCGGTCTTTTATCGATTCGTTATTTAAAAAATATATAGAAAAAAAAATAACTACAAAATCATTTTCATTTTCACGAGGGATACTTGATCGAACATTCCTGCAAGTCGCCAGTATTTTTTAAAACACAAGGACAAAAACGAAATTCCCCACTTTATTATACACTTTATAATTCATTAGAAAAATCCTCTAAAACCGCGCATAAAAACCAGCAGCCCTTAAATTTTACAGCCGCGGTCTTCGAGTCATTCCCATCTGGAAACTAAAACAGAGTATATCGAACAAGTATTTCAAGTTCGGCCCCCGAGTCAGCCGAAAAAAGAGCCGCTAATTTACGAGAGAGAGAGAGAGAGAGAGAGAGAGAAAAGTCGGGGGCTTCGATTTTATACACGCGCGCGGCGAACCTCCCGAGGGACTTAAATTTCTGCGCGCGGCGTCGAAAACGGCGTGCGGGCAAAAAGGCCAGGGACGGGGGTGAGCTTTTAACGACTCGCGGGAATTTAATAACGCAAAAAAGGCGTCATATGCGCGAATAACCTTTTATAGGGAGAGGGAGAGAGAGAGAGAGAGCTTCAAGTGTCTTATGCTACTTTATGCTTCAATAAACTCGTGTTATAGGCCGCGATAAACCTCCGGCCGCTTTTTTTACGAACCGTTCGCAGGATCTTTGCGTGCTTATTCGGTGGCTTTATTCCTTGTTTTTTTTTTCCTTTTTTTCGCGCGACGGTGATTCTTTTTTTGTGCGCCGTATCAAAGGCTTTTTCGAAAGCGTTTGACGAAACTGGGAGAGTTTAAATATATTTTACGCGATTACACAAACCGCTGCGGTCTATAAATACTGAACGAGGAAAACGTCGCTCCGAAATAAACACGTTTTTACACTCGCATTTTACCTCAAATATTGTCTCACGCGCGTCCGCAGATGTTATCGGGTCTTACCTGAAACAAAGGAATAAGAAAAAAAAATTGTAATTACTCCGAAAGTTTATATTTCATTATTTCTTAAAATAGCGCGGGAGATTCATGTATACGAGTGTAGAGCGCATGAAGAGATAATGTCCGCAATATGAAGAGCATTTTTTATTAGCGTCCATAAGAAAATTTCCCACGCCATCGATCCCGTAATGCGGGATAATTTTATTTCCATTTATTATTAATCCAGCCGGAGAATTCACTGTGAAATCCAGCCGAACCTCGTTACGGGGATTACAATTTGCCTCGAACCGGTGGTATCGGTTCTTTTAATAAAAACTATACACGGAGCGGCGGCGGGAGTTTAAACAAACTTTGCCGCGTAAAGAATTCATCCCCTGCCCGTCCAACTCCGCTGAAATGCGTAAATGATACGCGGCTATTGAATTAATGAAAAGTCGAGTGCACTAATTTCATCGAACTTTCTTGCGCGAAGTTCCGATCAGTTCGCGCGACGGTTCGCTTCGGCGGCGCGGGATAAAGTGGAGGATGGACGTTGAAATTCGCGAAAGTTCGCCGTGTGTGAACTGACGGGCGTTAGAGTTTATATAATTATTAATAAATTTCACAACGAGTTGTTGATAATTTACTTAATTAGAGAAGTGCATGCGAGTGAAATCTACAGCAATACACTATATATAAATTCAATTCGTTCCAACAGCAAGATTTCTAAACCAGACGCAAATGTGATCCCTCCTCTCCCCGCGTTTTCCCAAATCCTTCGAGCAACAAAGCTCTTGCTGTCGACAGTTCTGGCGGGCATTTCGAAAAAAGCATCGATTGCACGAGCGGCGCTCTTAGTCGGAAATCGATATATAGGGCCGCCCGCCGTTGGAAGTCGAAGCCTTGCGGGGTCGCAACCTAATTCGGCCGGCTCTCGAGCCTCGTCGGCGGAGGAGAGGGCAGAGGAGCGGAAGAAGAAAGAAAAAGCTCTCTCTCTCGCGAAAAGCTGTCTCTCGGGGCTCTGCAGCCGCTGTTTCTTCAGGCTTTCGACAACGTTAATCCTTTTGCCGGAAGCTCGAGCCGGCCCGGACTGAAAGGATGAAAGAAGCGCGGAAGGGCAGGTCGGGAGGTCAAAGAACCGCCGCGGCGCAGAGAGAGAGAGAGAGAGAGGGAGAGCTCCTCGACGGGGCGGCTTCAAGAGCTGCGAAATTTCATTGCGGCCGCCGCCGACGCCGCCGCCGCCCCCTTTGTCTTTCGCGGTTGATATTGCGCTGGATTTTTTTCTATTGCGACCTACCCCCCAACCCCTCCCCCCACTCCCCCTTTGATCCCCCGTGAATCTCGAGCACCTGCTTTCACGATAATTTGCTTTCGCGGCTAAGTGCAATTACGATCCTTTTTTTAAAAAGGGAAGCGAGTTTCTGGGCCGATGGCTGCTGCTTCGTCCGGATGTTTACATCATAATATCGTAAAGGAGGTTGATATAACCCAAAATTTGAAGAGCGCTTTGATGCTCGAATTAATATCTTATTCAAATTGTGGAAGCTTATTAAATGACCGGCCGCCTTCTAGCGTTTTCGAAGAATGAATTTGGCTGGCAGAAAAGACGCGGCTTTATAATTATGAATAATACATTCGAGCTCGGCTCTTCCAAGGGAACGACGCAATAGCAAACGACGTATATGCAAAAGCGGCGGGGGTCATATCTAGACGGGAAGATCAGGCTTGACGATCGAAACTATAAAGCCCAGAAAAGCATTATCAAGATATTTCTGCACCTTTCCTTACGCGCGTCTCCTCTGATTTTCTCGCTCCTTTCCATTCCGCGCGCGACAACGACGACGGCGACGTCTCGTTTTTTCGCCGTAAAAATAAAAGGAGCGTGACGCCGCCGCCGCCGCCGCTGCTGCTCGAATGGCGATGACAGTATAAGATCGTCGTTCCCGCGCGCGACTCGTAGGCAAATATCCGCCGGTCGTTACGCTCGCGCGGAAGGGGGAGAGGGGGAGAGGAAGACACGGGAATACAGTCGCAGCGTACCGAGACAGAAATTGTCTCTCGGCGAACGGATGCACTTTGAGGAATTAAGTCGACTCGCACGCGAGTGAGTGTGTGTGTGTGTGTGCGCTTATCATGAGAAACGCCAGTCGAGATTAGTTTTGCTAGACTGCCGACCCAAGTTTTGCCTGATAATGGTATCGCCGTGCTTAACAGTCACTTATTCGAGTGCGTAAATTATTTAGAACGTTAATGAGATTTGTACGTGTTAAATGATACGTATCTTCGTATAAGGAACTGAATCTCTCTCACTTTTTTTTAGCGTGACAAAAATGAATAGTGTTTTTTTTACGCAGGCAATTCTTAAAGATTCGAAATTGATAAAAAATAATGAATGTGTGTTTTAATAAATATACTTTGACAAATTGTTATCTGGTTTGAATTTTATGCAAAAATTTTTTTTTTACTTCAAAACTTATTTTCTAGTTGGATTCATCAGCTGTAGGACTAACAGATTATGCGCAACCATACACGGAGAAAAATTTTCTAGTAAAAATTACAATAATACATTTTAATTTGATCACAGACTGTAAAAATCCTAAA
>JAWWEO010021477.1:0-79232 GCA_035582975.1 Ormyrus labotus | reverse complement strand
AAATCTACTATTGTTAAAAATGTAATTTTAAGTTGTAAAAAATTTAACATATGTTTACTGTATATATATATATATATATATTCTTTTCTTTCCCTTTTTTTTTTCTTCATTTGTACATATATATATATATATATTTTTTACTTTTAATTTTTCGTTTATTTTACTTTATTTTTGTATTAAGCTAAATAACTTTGTATTCATTTAAGTTAATAAAGCTTTAAATTAAAAAAAAAAAAAAAAAAATTTATTTTCCGTTTTGTCGTATATATATTATTGGCTGCGGAAGACCGATGAATTTAATGCTCGCTCCGGCGGGCGGAATTTAATATCGGTTCATTGTGAAGCCAGAGTCATTATTGTTGGGGGCCAGAGGGAGGGAAATTGAACTTTTCTATAATAATATAAAGCGAAAATAACGTTTTCCGCGAAAGAGAATGAACGTAAAAAGACGTGAATACATTTTATTCATTAATTTTCGCTAAAAAATATTATGTATTTTAATGCACAAAGAATGGAAATTTTAATGAAAATTTCCCTTTTAATCCCGCTAACCCTTTCAAATATTGCGTAATACGCAAAATATAACAAAGACTGCAAAAAAAAAAGAAGAATCCCTTCCCTCCCGCAAAACGATAAAAAGGATCTGCCACTGAAAAAGGCAAGTGAAGCGCAGGCAGAGTCGATTGAAATCTGAAAATTCAAACGTCCGTAAAAGAAGAGCGCGAGAGCTCCTCGCGCCTGCATTATAACAGCTACGCGGATATATAAGCAGAACGTATAACGTCGCGCGCGGAGGCGACGTCAGTCGTAACTCACAGGCGAGAGCTGCCGCGCGCGAGAGAGAAAGAAACGTTATCGGGGAGAGAGAGTTCCGCAAATGCAGCGCCGATATAATATATTCGCATGCCAGCCTCCTTTTTTTTTTCTCTCCCCGCGAGAGAAGAAGGAGGCGTTTGTCTTTCCCGCCTGTCAAAGGTTCTTTGTGGAATTAGAGATGCTTTCTTCGGCGCTTCCCAGGCGGTGATGCTCCGAGGGTTTCGAGCGACGGGCTCTCTTTTTCATTGATACTTCGCTGTTTAAACTTTTCGAGGAAGAGTCGGTTGATTATGTACGTGGATTCTCGGGAATGAAGATTGGAAATATATTCGATGATAAAAGCTTCGACTTGCCGTTTCCTTTTTACACGCACAGATTGTTATAATTCTTGTAGGCAAAGATAAATACCAATTAGTGATGTATTTATTAGGTCACCCATAACATGCGCATTTTTTCCGCTCGGTAAAAATAAAACTGGATTTGTAGGCTGCTCCTTTTCTAACGAGCAAAAAATCAATATTGCCGGCATCAGTCGATATTATAAATTAGTTCTGCCACTCAGAGTCAGCCAATTAATTCCAAATAAACAATCTCGAAAATTCCAAAAAAAAAAACTCTCTTCCCTTCAAGACTCACCAACGCGTCCAAATATCCACTCTCCCCCCCCCAACGACGGCACCCACTCCGCCTCGAGCGCACACCCCGAAGCACTCAAGCCCTCGAGCCGAAAAAATGTCGAAAAGCTCGGCCAAGGACTCGCGTGCAGGAGCCGCCGCCGCAGCGGCAGCAGCCTCTCGCCTCTCCGCGCGCGCGGAAGCTGCGAGCGTCGAACTCGGAAACTCGAGACGGAGATAAAGTCGCGCGGCGGCCGACGCGAGAGTCTATTATTGTTGGGCGGCGCAGCTGCCGGCGTCGCGTCGATTATAAATCCCCGCGGCTCCGAGCGCGAAAATGTAATATCGCTGTATATACCACACCGCCGCGGGGTTTATATCGCTGCACTTTTTTTCTCCACCTGGAGGCTCGCGGCGAATTCGCGCCTGGCTTCTGGTATTAGATCGTTCAATCGCCGCGGCTCGTTATCGGGCGCCGATGGGTGAGGGTGACTCGGTCGAGAAGCGGAGAAATTCCTAGGGACCGAGGCGCTTTTTCGATGGGTTTGTTTGTCGATAGGTGGCAGGAAGGTGATGGCCGATAATGGGGAGATTATGAATTTTTACTGATACGAGCGACGGGGTGGATAAGAAGTTTTAGATTAACCTTTAGGAATTTCGGTGTTGACTATTTTTTATCAATTTCTGGGACCGAACCCCGATGTTCGTTGTCGTCCCTCGGATAAGACCCGTAAAAAATAGTTTCATCGGCGAACTATCGTATTCGAGGGTACTTTAAAAAATTGAAATGTATTTAGCCGGCGGTGCATCGATGGAAATTTTTCCCAGATATTCAAGGAAACGACGCAGATGGAAATACTCGCATGAGGGAGCATCAAATCCATCCGTGCGTAATTGATGCGCTGCAAAAAATAAAAAAAAGAATGACGACTGCGCGTTATTAACGTCCCGGAGACGGATTCGAAAAGTCCTTCGATTCGTCGATCGATTTAGCGGTAAATATTTAAAGAGCGCATCGTCGAAACTTGTCGCGCAATTTGTTAATAGACCTGCCTGGGAAAGTCGTCGCGTGACAAAAACAAACTCGTAAATAGAGCACAAACGCGATGTGTGCCTCGCGTCAAATGAAGCCGCGCGCGTCGCCTCTCTGGTGTATGTGTCTTGTTTGCTCGATCGCATGGCTTTTAATTTCCAATAAAGCCAATCTCGTGATTAGTTTTTCAATTAAAATATTAGCCGATCGCGAGAGAGAGACAAGCTGGGTGTTTTAGAGTTATTGTTCTGTGATGCTAAATTAACAACCTATATGAAGTTCTATGATGCTAAATTAACAAGCTATCAAGATTTATTTCGGTTTATTTAGATTAACTGAACGCGTGCTTAAATACTAAAAACAATAACTCCGAAGTACCCAGCTTGTAGAACCTCTTAAAAAATCGATCCCACCAGCTAGTTATCTTTAAACAAAATACTCTTATACTTCATTGACCAAACAAACGTTCTCAAATCCGCGGAGAGCCCAGCCGAAACCACCAAGCTTCCAAACGCACTAAAATCCCAAATCGCCGACTAATCCTCCCCCAACAACAAAGCCCAAAAGCAACAACACCGGCGTCCCTCCCCCCCGACAATCTCCCCGTCTCTCGGAAGTAAAATCGAATCGTCGAGCAAAGTGCCTCGGCCGCGGCAAACAAGGGCGAGGCCCGTGGCAGGTGAGCCTGGCGACTGAAAAAAAAAGCGGCGACAGCCATAACGGGCCGCGAGGAGACGCAGCCGCGACGGCACCTGGGGCGCTTTTTGCGCTCCGCCGCGCGGATTCTCGCGCTCCGCTGGACGCGAGTCCATTTCCCGGGATGGCCGCGGAGGACGGATGCCAACGTCGACGCGGGCTGTTATGTACATCGGAGACGCGGAATCGATTGGTTTTGGAAACGGATTGCGATCGAAATATAAGGGCATCAAGCAAATTTCGGAGAACGGAGGGGGTAAATTATTGTGCGCCGGAAGCTGTTTGTTCGAATAACACGAAACTCTACAATATTGTGTTAATATCCAACAGCCCTCGGCCGGCTAATGCGCGTTTGCACTTCCCCATAACAATATCCACAGAGCTTTGCGGGTAAAAGCAATAGGCCCCTAAACCTTTCTCGCGAAGCGTTTAACAAATTGAACCTTTATTAAGCAAACAGCGGCGCCGTTCCCCCGTACCGACAACAAAATTCCGCCTTATCGTTTTTATCCCAGCCGCGCCGCGGCTTACGTTTGGCATTGTTTCCAATGCACAACCCCGGCGGCGCGCGCCGCCCGCGGCAGATAAAATTATCAATAATCCCCGTAAGGTATATATATCGCGCTCGGCTTTAACGGCCGAGAGCCGTTAGCGAAACTTTTATGTAGGTTACACTCCGTTTCGAGTAAATTTCCACCGCCGGCGGCGCGAATTATTCGGCCCTTTGTTCTTGTATATACGTTTTCTTCGATATATTTCGACAAAGTGGCGCGACGCGCCGGGGGACTTTGTAAACGAATAGATTTTCTTCGGGGAGTTTCGGAGAGTGGCTGATGGCCGGCGCATCCGCTTATATATAGTTACTTCTGAGCGAGCTGGAATGAACTGTGTCGTATAAAGTCAAAGTTTAATGAGTTCGCGATTGTCGAATGAATTAACTTACGGAGCTGCGACTTTATTTAATTATCGTTGCGCGAAAACTGTTCGGGCTTCTTCTCGAATTGCAGCTAATACCGTGAATTTGGGGAGTTGGAAACTATTTATACGCTTTTTAACGCCTCCCTGCGTTTTAGCAACTCTGGGAATTCTTTTGTACTCTTTTAATAAATAATTTGAAACTCTACGAGAAAAAATTATATATGGTTACAATCCGCTCCGTCGAACCTAAATATTAAAAAAAAAAACTTATTTACTTAGGACCTATACATTCTAAATATTTTTAATCACAATTCACACCCTTCCGTCCTATCAGCAGTAAACAATTACATTCCAGAACGTTTCAAAACCGACGATCGCAACTGTATCCGTCACGAATCCACGACGTGCCCTTATAACCTCCCTCGGTCAATTATCCCCCTTCCCTCAACCGTGTGCGCCAAACGCGTCACTGCAGTCCTGGCCGGCGGCTCGCGAAAAGAAAAAAAAGGAACAAACGCCCAATCCGATTTCCGAAAATCGCAGGTCGCTGCCAGGTATTATAGGCGGCAGCGGCTCTCTCTCGTCGGGTGTGTGTGTGTGTGTGTGCGCAGCTCTCGGGTTTCGAGCCCCGTGCACGACGGAGAGAATTATATTTCATCCCATGAATATTCAAGCCCGTCCATCTCGTTACATACGCGAGAGCTACCGGGGCCGCTCGAATTTGCAATTCGCACACACACACACGCACACACACCCGAGCACGTACCCCTCGCTCCCAGATATGTATAGATGTATACACTGTATACCGCCCCGTCTGGCGTATCGAACATTATGATAGTCCTTCCGCAGAGACGGCATTAGGCCCACTGCTGCGCCGAAGCCTCGGCGTGATTTTCTTGCGGTGTGCATAGAGACCGTGAAACGCGCGAATATTGAGAGTTTCGTTTCGAGCCAGTTTTTTTTTTTTTTTTTTTTTTTTTTCATTGGGACGCGGTCCAAATTTTTGGGGGTAGTTTCGCAATTTTCGACCGGTCGAGTTTTTCTTTCGTTTTTCATTTCGGGAAAGGAGCTGACTCGATTAACTTAAAGTTTCTCCGAGCTTTAAATTCCAAATCGCCTATTATTCGCATTCTAAAAGTCTACTTCCCTCCTATTTATTCGCAGTCCCGTAAAAGACCGCCCCGGCCTTTTATTTCGTACCTTCGCTTCGAACCCCTTTTTTTCGGCTTTTATTTTCCCGGCGCGCGGAATCTTGAAAATCCATTAAAAGCGACTTCCATCCGGGGGAGTTCACACCTCCTACGACGTGTCCTCCCTGAAAAAAATCACGCTCTCTCTCTCCGAAACCCGCGCGCATCAATTAAACAAGCGCACCGAAATCCGAAGGAAAAGAGATACGACGACGACCGCTCCCCGCTATTTTGTATTATAAATCAGCGGACTAAAGAGCGCGCGCGACTTTTAATCCCGCCCGCCTCTCGCCCGCCCGGCGAATAATTAACCGCGGCCGCGAACGAGAGCGTTTACGCGATAACGAGCGCCGGCAAAGTCCGCCGGATTCGAGATGCGCGCATTTTGGACCGTCGTCGCGGTGCAAATACTCTCGAATACGAAGAGGATCCGCGTCGCTTTAACGCCGTCAGCTGCAGGCCGCCGCGCGGCGACGATTACGGCGCCGTTTGATCGAGAGCGAGTTTTCGGCGGGGTTGTAAGAAGATCTCGCGCGCGCGACGGACTCGCTGAAAAATATTGATGATGGAATTAATTCGGTAGGAGAGGAAGAAGAAGGCGAATGAGCGACGGCGTTATTTGCAATGCAGTCGCGGCGATTTCGTTTCCGCGGCGTTTTCGTTCAAAGGCTTTAAAAATACTTTGAGCCATTTTGTAAGAAATTCGAATGAGCTTTGATATTGTCTTTTATTTACATTGTGATGGACGCAATATGAATCGTTTCTTTATCATTGCAAATTCAATTATTTTCGTATTTTTCAACGCATCGTATGAGTCATTTATATCGGACAAAAGGTGCAGATCCCTAAATCGCCTCCGAAACCCTCCTATAGCCGTTCGGTCAAAAAAGAAAATCAAATCCGGCCTCCGAGAAAACTATATACGCACCGCGCAAAGAGCCCCGCGCGTCTAAAAGCCCCTTTCCCCGTTTACAATCGCTAATAAATCCGCTCTCCGCGGCCTTTGTGCGCCGCGAGCAATTTTTCAGCGACAATAAGTGCACTCGTCGGTGTGCTCCTCTCTCTCTCTCTCTTTTTAACGAGGCGAACGCGGCAGAGGCGAGCGGCGAATTGTACATGTATATACGCGCGTTTATAATAAACACCGCGGTTACGAGCGCATCCCGAGCAGCACTGACCGCCGCGCGCGGCGATATCCGCAGTCTCTCAAAGGCCGCCCCAATCGATATTATTAGATGCTCCGCTGCCGAGAGAGAGAGAGAGAGAGCACTTAGCTCGCGCGAATTATATGGGGCGGTTTCGCAGAGGAGCCCGAGTGCATTGACTTTCGGAACGAGGTGGGGGAGGGGGGGCTTTTAGTTTTACTCCGCGGGATTTCTTTTCGATTCGCTACTTGCTTGGAAATTGCTATTCATCGCTTCTGGAGGCTCATTTCGTAAATAAGTCTGCTCGAGCTCGGATCGTCGTCGTAAACGAACGAAAGGTTGCATAATCGTTTACTGTATACAAACAGTACACCAACTTTATCTCTTTTTTTTGTGCACTTTATTTATTTTAAGACTTTGACTCGGCTCCGTATCAAAGCGCAACAAGACAATGATTCCACGTTGCGCAAATAAGTATCTCTCCGCCAGTGCGACCGACACTCGACTTTTCTTAAATCTCCCTCGTTCCCGACATTGTTCCCCTCGCGAAAAATATCCAGTTGGCCGCGGCGTATAAAAACACACCGCGCGACTCGTTCCTCCGTCTAGTATAAAATAGGGCCATTCGAGCCCTCGAAGCGTCCTAAAAAATAAAGCCCCGCTCGTAATATCTCCTCGGCGGAGAGATTTTCATTTCTAAAAATCCGACTCTCTCGTCAACCTTCCCCCGTCCTCCTTAATTTCAAAAGCTCTCGTCGCGCGCTTGCCAAAAAGGCCCCGATCCAAAAAAAGAAGAAGAAGAGGAGGAAAAAAAAAGGAGGCCGCGAGGAAGTTTCCTCCCCCCGCCGCCGCCGGTTATAATCCACTTTCCAAGCTCTCTCTCTCTCTCTCGCTCCTCCTCAATTTTCGCGTGTTCTCGCCCCGCGGAAAAACGGCCGTTCCCCGCGACAAAAAGAGCGCAGATTTATATAAATCGCCTCCCCGCGCTTGCTTCCTCGCTTGCCGTAGCGAAACTTTGCCCGAATCTCGCTAAAAGCTCTCTCTCTCCGCGGCGCGCTTAACTTTATAACGGCCGCGCGGCGAACGACTCGATAAATAAATTGATACGCCGCGCGGGACGGCGGCGGCGGCGGGGAGGAGGTACAGGTATATGAATCACCGTTTCATCGGCAAGCGGAATACGTAAGCTTCGCCCCGGAGACCGTAAATCGTCGGCGGGACTTCGCTAAATTATCCCGGGACGAGGCGACGCGGGGAAACTACCCGGCTTTCGGACTATGTAGTTCGCGGGGAGGAGGGGTGGAATATGGGACGGGCCGAAGTTTTGTGCGTGAGATAAGATGGTTTTTCGTGATTAAATGGGAGAGTCGCTGGCTGTACGGGGCGAGAGGTGTTTTAAGGGGCGTTCGAGCGGAATATTGATGGACTCGCGCTACGTTTTAATAACGCGTTCGATTATCGCGCATATAAAGAACAGCGGAAAGATTTACGGCGCGAACGACGCAGAATTTTATTTAAATACTTATCCGCGCCGTTTGATTCGTAAAATTTGCAACTTTGGAAAAAAAAAACAGACAATTACCAACGCGCGGATGCGCGAGACTCCAAACGCGCGCGCATCTGTTCTATATAAACATTATGTAGGCATAGCCGAAGGCTTCTATACACACACGTCAACCTGCCAAAGTGGAGTTTTGAACGGAGGGAGTCGGGAAGATCTTCCGGCAGTTAAAACTCTCGAGTTCCTTAACCTCTCGAGTTCTACACCGATGGAATACAGTGCTGTTTAGTAAACAGCGGCGCAGTTTGATAAACAGTTCGCCGAGTCGTTTGCCCAAACCGTTTTGTTCCCTCGTAAATACCGCCGCAGCTGTTCTCCCTAATAAAATTCCGCCGTCGCCACCCGGCGATAACGAAGCTCTCCCTCCCGCAATAAACGTTTCTCTCTCTCTCTAACGACGCTCCGGCACGTTTGAAGAAACCACTCCTCACCTCGACCGCAAGACAAATAACAATATCGTCGGGGGGGAAGGAGATGCGAGAAAGGCCGCGGCCCGCTGCGCTTCCCCGTTAATTAAAATCCGCGCAGGGCAACCGACGACGTAACGTTCGGCGCACGCGCGCGCGCGTCCAAGGTCTGCTCTATCAAGTCTATAAACGAGCTCTTTCTCTCTCTCTTTTTTTTCCGCCACCCCGGTGTGCGGTGCGCGTCGCATGCACACGCGGCGGCGGTGGCTTTATTGGCGCGCGGCGGCGGCGCTCCGCAATGGAAAATAGTCTCGCACTCGTTTCGCTTCGGCTCCCTTTGCCTATTTTCAGCTAACTCGGCGGTCAGCGAGCTGCGAGAGTCCGAGGGGAGGCTGCGCTCGGTCGAAATATTATACACGTTATCGCCGAGTAATTATTGGCTCCTTCGGTCTCTCTTGGTTATAAGGGTTTTCCGGAGAAATGTTAAGAGGGGAGGATCTTACCGCGGCGGGGAAATGGATAATTTTCGGTGGAAACCAATTGGTTTTCAGGCTGGATTTAAGAGGTGGCATTTTGTTTAGAGGGAATTTCTGTTTTTAATTTTTAAGATTACAGCTGCCTTGGTGTTTTAAAAATTTTATTGAAAATGATGTAGAAAACGAGCCTTAATAATTTTCAAAGTTCAATAATGTGCAGTTTATTATCTGGGTGAACTATGTAAATAGACCTGCGCGTAGATCTCGTTAAAAATGTAGTGCCAATATCATCCATCATTTTACAAGTTTATTAATCACTAGATTGATGTTCCAATTTATCTGTGACCCATATAAGTCAATATCATTGAGTGTTTACATTCGCTCCACGCCATGATTTAAATTTTCATCGAATCTCCTCGTTTAAAACCCCCGAACCTCGTCCGAATTATCTCCGACCGACCGCAACTTAATTTAACAAGCGACATCAAAACGAGTCAACCGCTCAAAAATTTTGAATGCCTCCCCTTCCGAATCTCCGTCCCAACTCTCTCTCTCTCTCTCCACCTCCCCGTCAAAAAAAGAAGCCGAATAAGGCCGTACATCCGAGCAGCGAACGCCGCACAGCGTTTCGATTTCAATAAACTGAGAGGCTCCGTTGTGCGCGAAAGCTCGCTAATCTAATCTCGCAGTTCTCGCGAGAAGTGCAAGGGGCGCGAGAGAGAGAGAGAGGGGGGGAGGGAGAAAGTGCCGGCGCAATGACAGTTCTATTTTCGCGTGCGCGCACTGCAGGCGCTGCTGCAGGCCGATATAGAAATTATATTTCTCTGCGCCTGCCTCGGCCGAAGCGCGAGGAGAAGAGGAAGGCTTTCTCATTTTTTCTTTTTTTTTTTAACGCGATATCGAGTAATTCGACGCGGAGACTCGGCTCCGCGATCCTGGAGGACATTCTTTCTCTCTTTTTTTTCTACAATAACGCCTGTGCACTTTGTAAGGTGCTTGATCGAGAGAGAGGCTGTCGCTGCGATGGGTTTTATCGATTGGGAAAGAGGAGGCCTTTTTTTATAAACGCAGCTGCTCGGATCGTTTCCGCGCGTAAACACTTGAAATTAGTTATTAAAATTGTTTTTTTTTTATGGCGCGACGGCATGCGATTTGACGTTATTAAATGCGCGTAAACAAGTATGTATATCTGATGTGAAATATCGTCGACATCAATCCCGAAAATTAAATTGAAATTGCCCGCTTCGAACGCGTTGCTAAATGAAATTTTCCACGTGTAAACATATACTCGTTTCACCGCCACTTTTACATTTCATTTCCGAAAGCAATCCGACAAAGTAAAATAAAACCCCACACCCGCCAACTCAGCTCTTCCGATCTTCCGATGAAAGGATCCCTTGTCCGTTTCCCTCCGCGGAAGCTCCGATATATATATAATACCTCGGCAGCTTCGGGGAAGAGCAATATATAATAATCGTCGGCGACTCCCGGGAAAAAATTCATGCCTCGCTCCTTTAATCACCGGCGTCCCTCTCTCGTTTCCAGTTTCCCAGAAGCCCGCTGAAGGATGAAGCTGTGCTGGAGCCTGCTGATAGTGGCCGTGGCGGCCCTGCCGATGACGAGCGGCGCGTCGAGCGCCGAGGAGTCCGAGCTCTGGGCGGAGGGCGACAAGGAGGTCCTCGTGCGGACGGTCCGCGGTGCCAAAGGTACGTTTATATATACATGTATATGCACTCTCTTCAGTTCCGTTAATTAGGCTGCCGGCGGGCGGCCCGTGCTTTCTTCGGCGGCGCTTTCCGCCTCGAAAGCACGCGGAGGCCACTCTTGGCTGTTGTGTGTACCTCGAGGGCCGCGAGTGTGTATATATCAGACGCGCGGATTTTTACCGGGGAGATTGTCTCTCTCTCTCTCTCGGCGAGTGGCGCGCGAGCGAGGAGGAGAGTCGCGGGGGACGACGGCTTCTTTGGCGCGATCGGGGCTTTCGTGCGGGCTGGGAGTCGAGTGGCAATTCTCCTTTGATAAGAGATTCCTTTTGTGGCGCGAGAGAGCTGGCTTTCGATTATTTTGCCTCTGCCGGGGGTCCTTTGATACGCGTTAAAAACGACGAGAGTGCCGTTGATGCTTAATCTATTTACTTTTACCATGTATATCGATTGACAAGCAACAAAAAAATAAAAAAAAAATCACTTTCAAAAAGCCACCTCGACTCGCTCGCCGCACGACAGTTCCCTTTAAGAAACTCTTTATAAGGGATATTAACCACGTAACCCCGTCGATGTATATTCTGCAGATGACAAGGCCTGCCGATACAACAAGAGCCAGTGGTCCGAATGCGACCCCAAGAGCAACATGCGAACGCGCACCCTCAACCTGAAGAAGGGGGACAAGACGTGCGAGCAGACCAAGACCATCACCAAGAAGTGCAAGAAAGGTAAAGGTAAACAGGAACGACGGCTTCAATTCATCTTCTTTTGCCCCTCTTTCTCTCCCCTTTTCGGTTTTGTTTCGTTTCGCGGACGCGCCCATATGTGTATTGGACGAGTTTTCGCAGAGGTCGATTGATTTCGAATTTTAATTTGTGATTAATGTATGATTAAGCTGAAAATGCTTCGCCTTTTACAACTGTTTAATACATCATTTAATAAAGTAGTTATACCTTAGTGATCAATATACATTATAGATGCACAGATTAGCGGCTATTATTGAAGGTTCATTTTATATAATACGCTTCGTATTGATTATTGAGCTCTGACGGGCTACAGCAAATTATCGTTTTTATGCTAAATTCAGACGGTATCTCAATTATCCGTATATAAAAATGAGCAAAGAAAATATTTTCTCTCGTAAATTTAATAGTACACTTTTCTCCTGCACGCAAAAGCATCCTTTAGCAATTTTACGCTAATTAAAAAAGTTTTTATATCGAACGCTTCAATAATAATAAATTTCGCAAACACAGGAAAAAGCAGATCAATTATTTGCAAGCTGCCTTTATTAACTTTTATTAATACGAATGCGCTAAAAGGCGCAACGAAAAAACGATGCTTCGGACCATAAATTAATTGCCCGCCTGCCAAACGCAAATATCATATTTGCGTTTAAATTTCTCGCAAACTCAATAATAATTGCTCCTCGATCAATCCGCGAGCACTTTATCGACTCGAACCCAAACTGCCGCGATAAAAAAAAAAAAAATGCTCGCCCCCGACCTTCTTCTCCGACCCTCGAAAACCCCTCGAGAGAAGGCTTCGCGAAGTATGAACCAAAGCCTAATAAAACTCCGCTTTCAGCCTGCAGATACGAGAAGGGCTCGTGGAGCAGTTGCGCCAATCAGATTATGAGCCGAGTCGACAACCTGAAGCCGAACAGCGACCCCACTTGCGAGAAGACGCGCCGCATCACGAAGAGGTGTAAACCCGAGACCAACAACAAAAAGGCCGCAAAAGGTGAGAAAAGCCGGACACCGCCGCCGCGGCGGCGGGCAGGCCGAACCTTTTTCTTTCTCGGCCGCGGGTCGCGTGGATAAAACTTCGAGATTTCCAGGCGGTTTTTGTTTGTTATAAAATTTACGGTCGTTCTATGGTCGTTTCTCTGTGACTTTGGAATGTAATTTTAATGAAAACTGCATATATTTCGCGGTGTAGATTAAATTGGAAGCACTGATTTATTTTTTACAAATTTTAAGAAGGGCGCAAAATCAGGTCGGATTGGGTTTTGAGGAAAAAGTGGAAAATAGATTTTTTTACTTCTATTCATTTCTAGGGAAAATGGAGACGAGCTTTTTGTCGTTTACAGCTGCTGGTATATAGGATATGAAATAAAAAAAAATGTGCTTTTCATAAAATACACAATAACGAATATTTCACACTTATACCCGCGGCTTACAAATTATATTTTAACGAAAAATTCATTTCGTTCTAAATACATTTTATGCGAAATTTCAAAATGCATACGAAGTTTATTTAAAAAATTGCTGTAAAGACAAACTACTTGAAACGATTGAATTATATATCATAAAAATTTTTGCTTTCAGAGCGATCGAACAAGAAGTCAAACAAGCAGTAAGATCGAGAATCGATCAGGGGGCTGGCGAAAATCGAAGACATCAACAACGTCACGCAAACTCATTTAAAACCGCAGAGAGAGGCATTTCACGACGAAGACGACGACGACGACGACGACGACGCGGACGACCCATTAAACCCGACGAGGAGAAAACAAGCGAAAGGAAAGGGCGTCGAGAGGAAAAAAACCGAGCAGTTGACTATACACATTGGAATCGGCGCCAGATAGAAACGACAAAATAAGCATTCTCACACACACACACGTACACGCACACGGACACGCAGACACGTTGAATCAAAATTCGTTAAGAATAGCTATATAAATATATAAATAATATGTAAATCGATAAAAAAAAGAAAAGAAAGAAGAACGCGCGTTCTGTGCGAAGATGCATTTTTTCTGTGGATGATAATAAACTATGTCTCTTTGAACAAAACTTGATATAAAAAAAAGGCTCCAAAAAAAAAACAAAAAAAAAAAAAAACAAGTAACAAACCAGATGAAAAATCGTTTTTCTCGTCCTTAAATACGCGTGGCGTACCAAGAGAAAAGGAAGGAAAGCACACAAACACACACAGTATATAGTAGCTCGCGCATCGCGCGGGAAAACAGGGGGAATATAATTGCTACCCCCCCTGCTTTTTTTTCCTGCGCGATTCGCGCGCGGAAGGGAATAAAAAAGCCGTATGTTCTGTGCACACACATCGAAGATATACGAGATTCTCTCGAGAGAGCGGCGCGCGGCGTGAATTGAGCGTAGATTTTTAGGGCTATCCGATAACCGAACCGTAGAATTTTTTTTTTTTTTTTTGAACGCAAAAGACGGGGACAAAAGGTATATAAATTATATATATATATGAATATATATATATATATAGGTGTACGTGTATCATACGTAGGTAAAATCGCCCGCGCTGTCGATTTTTGTTCGAATCGTGTACTTCCTTCGGATAAACAATACGTATCTTCTCGAATGATATAAAAACGAAAAAAAGCTGCCGCGCCGTTCCTCCAGACCCGATTCGCGGTCCGGCGAGCTTTATTTTTTGTATTTTCTCGTAGAAAAATAATGTCGTAGGCGACTCTCCCCCCTCTTAGCCTGTATCCCCATCTCTTAACTGATAAATCGAATGTATCGTTCTTAAAAAGGAAAATAACAGTGCTATATATATATATTATACGTAATGAGTATGCAAACAGCGCGTTTCCATGGCTTTTCGATTTTATTTTGAAAATGTATCTTTGGAATAACGGATGTATCGGAATTTATTGGATATCGGATGAAGTACAGACGAAACGGGTCGAGTTCTGATTGTGCTCGACTTTGATTAAAGAAATTCTGATGCTTCGTTATTCTTTATTTAAAGTTTCATTACAATTAATAATCAAAAATTAGAATCAAATTTTCGTGTAATCAAATAAAAACTTATATATGCCTGCACAAAATCAAAGCCATTACTTTTATTTTCGAGCTTTCTCGCTTTCTTTCAAGCACAAAAATCAATTTTTTTTCTGCACAAAGCGCGTACTTACGGAATCGTCCACTGCATACTTGTTTCCTTAAAAAAAAAAAAGAAAAAAAAAAGATAATAAAGAAAAAACGTAATCACAGCAGAGAAGAAGTAGATTCAAACCTGTCCACATTATAAAGTAGCCCTTTCGAATCGTAGATATAATGTAAAAGTATATCGTATCGGAACAGAGCAAAAGTATCGTTTTATTCCACATTGATTGATCAAAATAAAAACGGTATTACGCAAACGACGCGATGCAACCTGATTTTTAAAAAAAGGAACCAGAGTATAGAGCAAGACTGCTGTAAGAATTATTTACCGATTGCATTCGCGTCGCGTACCGGATGAGCATAAAAATCAAAGCAAAAAGGAGAAATAAATAAATATAAACAATTATTAAAAAGTATATTTAAAAAGCCATTCAACGAGAAACTCAATGTGTCTTCTTTGCGGAGAGCGGATATATTATATCAAAGTTTCCTCGAGCAATTATATCAATTAACTGAAGTGTTATGTACGCCAATAATTAATTATATAGCACTGCGGCTGTTTTTGATTTGTACAGAGCTAAAATATGAATTATAACAGTATACGATTCGCCAAGGAGAAATCAAAAAAGCTGAGAGCAAATCACAAAAGGCCGCGCGCACTTTGGGAGAAGCACTTTATTATTATCCTCCAGTTTTTTCTTAGCAAGTAGATATCGAAACACCATATCATAAACAGGTAATGGATTTAAGAGAAGGTAGCAGCCTATCTAGATATGGGAAGTCCCCCCCGTTTTTGTCCCCCAAAACTTTTAGACGTCTACCTGTTCTATTGTAAAAGCACGCGCTTCTATCGAATTAATTCTTTCTCTCGGTGTAGAAACAACTAATAAAACTTATCACACTAATTACAAACTTTGAACTTTTCTTGTCGTCAGATTTTCGATGATTTCGATTCAACGCACTGTAACATAGCTTTCGACCGGAACAGAAAATTTAGCTGCAGAAAAAAAAAACAGTAGAAACAGAGAGAGAAAGAAAGACACTGACAACTCTATAATTGTCAAAGTACTGTTTTCGACTCAAAGGACATACATTAAAAAAAAAAAGTACAGTGCTGTAAAAATTGATAAAGGACGGCGTTGCGTCCGAGAATTCTTTTCGAACCAATTGGTTTGTATGTGAATATTTAACAAAAAAAAGGTGCGATATTGAACAAATTTTTATGCGTTTTTTCGCTCGTTTCAACGTTCGTTGTATTTATCTGTGTCCACACGAATTGTTGTATACTGTAGACGTTGAACATTGGAGAAAATTAAAAAAACAATGATATCCTGCCAAGTTGATTAAAAGCAAAACAGATATAAGTTTTATAAAACTGTTCGATGCTGTAACAATATTATTATTGTGTATTGAAATTTTACATTCTGTAGTTGATATGAATAACTTTTTCTTTTATTAGTTTCTCCTTTTTCTTTCTTTTTTACGTTTAAATGTTAGGCGAGCAACATTTAATGGTTTCATTTAAATTTAAAAGCAACTTATTACATTATGTATATCTAAGTATCTATAAAATGAAAGTGTAACCAACATTACACGTGTAATGAAAATCCAATGTTGTCAATAAAAATTAAAATTATCTAAGAATTATTTTACCTCATTTCCATTCATTAATAACACAAAATATTTAAGATAAAATCTTTATTTTATTTATATAAACATCAATAAATGAAATACAATTGCTTACTGTCTAAATTTCAATTAGATATAAAAGCAAGAATATAAAAGTTTGTAGAAACATTTGAAAAACGTTACATAAACATATAAATATAAAATATATCATTGATATATCGAGATTCTTTTACAATGATTTTTGGACGGCTTTAAAATACAGTCGTTTGGTCTATCCATTTTATCTTAAATAATGGACATAATAATTCTATAAGACAATTATAAGGCAGTTAAAGGCGCTTGTACTTTGTCGGCTCTTACATTAATAATCAGGTGCAGTTGTTTTTCATCTGTACAGACTATAGCGTAAGAACTCGGTAAAAAGATTAGTCATCTCGCTCGAGGTGTAGCTTTCCTACCTTTAGGCTTCTGTATACAAAATAAAAAAACTCTTTACTACAGTTAGTCATTAAAATCTAATCGTGGACGGAATCCGATAATGCACCTAGTAGGCAAAGTATTTAATACATAATATCAGGATTGAGATTCATTTCGTTAAAATTTCTGTAAAAAGTGCAAATGTTGTGCTTTAAAGGCATTTTGTGCGGTATTGAAGGCACATGGCTTGACATTTTGGTTGTATCAAGCTATGGAGACTGAGAGTTCACGAGAATACGTTTTATCCTCCCACTCCTGTTCAGATGGCAATGGTTCATGTCTAAGTTTACAAAAGCGTGATCCATACTTTAATATCATCATTATAACGCCGACAACGAAGAGCGTCAGCACGGCTGAGGCTGGCCAGAAAATGTGTAGACTCATCTTGGACTATTTTGATTAATACTAGAATAATTACAAAAATATTTGTATGGACTAAATGTCACTTTCTCTCTTTTGTAGTTCTATGTATTGCGTTGGAGAAGGTGACCCTTTCTCTAATTCTTCTTGGTGGTATTGCACAATCACGTGAGTATCACCTGCTTTAAATTGCTTGTATCCGTTCTCTAATTCAGACAAATCTAAGGGTGGATTGTTGTGTGGTGTTACAGTCCAAAATGTCTGTACCCAACGGTGACCTAAAAACATCGTTGATATTTAAATTTCCTTCTCTTGATTAATGAACACTGTATTTAGAAATTTACTTGAACATTGTACTAAAAAACATATATACCTGTATTCCTATCTCTCCAATACCCTTTGTATATGGAGCAGAAGCAGAAAGCAACGTTGATGATGATCAGAAATCCTCCCAGGACAGAGCAGAGACTGATCGCAACGTAGAAAGGAGTAAAATCACCCTTAATCTGCTCGTCAGGGTTAAAGTAGGGGTTATTCCTAAAGGCGTCACGGTCGTCTAGAATAGACATTTTATAAATTTGTTAGCTCTTCTGAAAAAGAAATAAAAAAGTCGTCGTTTGTTTACTACTTTCAAAAGACTTCCCTGCCCTCTCCCAAAACTAGGCCGACTTGCGCAACAAACGAGTCAGTATTCGATCTACCCTTCTTATAACTTTATTTAATTTCAATAATTGAATTTTCCACAAGAGCACAGCGGCCAAGCCCAACGCGCACGTTACTCATCACTCGCAGCCCGACCGTCGCCAGCAATTCGAGCTTTCTACCTTTTAAAAGTAACTTTTTACTTACCGTGCCGGGAAGACGATGTTGTACTACGAGGTAAGAGGTGAGCTTCAGGGGCTCGACATGAAAAGCGGCACCGAGGGAGGACGACACGCTGCCTGGAACAAGTGAATGGAATGTTTGGGCACTGGCCGTTATTGCGTGGAGGCAACTTGTATTCGGGCGGGGCGCCGTTCGCCGCGCCGCGTCGCTACAGCAGAAGGGTGGGGATGGAACGCGTACAAGTTAATTAGGTGATTCTGCGGCATAGAGCATGTGAAAGCGAGGTGGCGAACGTCGTCGACTTGACTTTTCACTTTTTATATTGGCACTACTGTAGGCTGTTGCTTTGTACAGGTAGATCATAGATGTAAAGGGTGAAGGGTGTTTTTTTCAGTTTTAAAAGTAGGTTTTTTAATAGTTTTTAAACAGGCAAAGTTCAGCTCCTGTAAAAGTAGATTTATGAAATAGTTTATTTAGTTTTTTTCCAATTATCTTTAAGAACAATTGAAATTAAATTTTTTTATGTACTTTTTAGTTATGATTAGAAAATAATTATTGCAAGATTTTTCTAGATTACTTTTGAGAAAAGTATGTAAAAAATTTTCATTTAAATAAATTCAATTAATAAATTTAATTAATTATTTTTAAAAGCTTGTAAAAAAATTAACGAAAAATTAATGAAATAAAACAGTCATTTAAAACGGTATATTATATTACTTTCAAAAATGTAATTTGTATAAAATTATTTATTTTATCTGAAGTTCTCCTGTATAAACTCATTTCTTATATTATTTTCTTATTAAATAAATATTAAATCAAATATCACTTTATGCTTTAAATACATTTTTTAACAAATTTTTGTGAGTAGGAGTGATAAGATTTAACTTTGTGGCAAATAAAAATTTTTTTAAGCCATTGGATAACAAGAATAGAATACTAGATTTGTTTTTCTAAGTCACTTTCCTTAGTATAACTAGCAATTATGCACATATTTTCGAGCGTCGTGTCAACAGTTGCATAATACACCAATCGGCATTTAAATCCAACACCTTTTAAGTATTCCAGTCTACCCCAATTCAGTAGAGCTTTTACTTTGCGACCTATGGCTTCACGTTCGGCGTCTTCGTCCTTAGTCTGTTTAATTCCGCACGTTGCCCAGCTAGCGATTTTGCAGAGAATCGGAAACTCGTCTTTTGTAAAGCCTTCGTCTTCTAAATACTTGTAGCCGGCGTAATGCGAGTATTCACAGCGATGATGACAGCAAAATGCGATTACCAAAGCGGCTTTTGAGCTTTCATTGTCTTTTATAGAATTAGTTAAACAACGAATCGTTAAATCTATAAAAATTACGAAAGTGTAAATGTTTTGAATTCTTTTACACAACAAAATTTAGATACAGAGAAATAAATATTACCTGTAGCTGCACCACATATATGTTTAGCAATAGCAACTTTACATTGAACATTGCTAACTTCTGGAACATCGCTGAGCTTTAAATCGGCAATATCGACGCGCAATCGTCTGATTTCTAGGTCAGATTCTTCATTTTTTAATTTGTTATCTTTCTTGTGCCTGTGACTGGAATGATCAACTAACAAAATGGATGAATTGTTTTGGCCTTTTATTGATTGGCCCAGCCAATAAGTTAATTTACCTAAAATTAAATTTCTATATATAAAAATTGAATTTTCTTGAAAAAATAAGTGTCAAATACCTCGACCTGCTCCAAATTCAATAAAACATGTATTTTCACAAATGAGATCAGCTTTTTTTAAGTGTCCTAACAATGATGCTATTTGTAACAAATGTCTTTTGGCTTCAGTTCCATATGTTGGGTTATTTAATTCTTTCTCTAACACTTCATGTGTGAATACTTCTATAGGTATTTCTGGTAACTTATCTAACAAGACAAATTTATAATATTAGAAAACAAATAAATTAAAAAAAATATATTTTCCTTAAATAGTATTTTTGTTACCGTATGAATTTTTTATTTTGTTGAGAACAGTATCAATTGCACTTTGATCTATTTTGGATAATGGAATTTCATTTATCACTGCATCTGTATCTCCTAAGTTGATTCCTTTGACAACATATGGAGGCAATTTCATCAATTTGATATTAGCATTACACTCCTTCAAATGCTTAAATAACTTGGATTTGTAACAAGAACTGCATTACAAAAATTGCATCCTTTTTTATTTTATTTTAAACTTATAGTAATATATAATTTTTCATTGAATTTACTTACTGTGTGGGATCAAGTGGACAAGTTATTCTTTCTTCTAAAACTATACTCTTATCATTAATTTGATGTTCTCCACAATATTTTCTACCTTTCTTTACTGTCAGTCGACAGAAACGTTTTTTTTTTGTAACAAAATATTGGCAATGCTCAAAGCCAGTCATTTTTCTAAAATAGAAAAATTTATATTTACAAATTTAAAAATTGAGTTTTTGTTTGTATTTTTAATTACAATTAAATTTATAAATAAACAAAATAATAAAAACTAAAATTTCATTCATTTATAAATTCCTTACCGTCAACTGCTCAGAAACGTGTTTTTAAAAAAATTCACAAACAACTCTTTAACCTCAACAGCTGATACACTGTAATCAAAATACTTCATTCAATATACCAAAATAAACAAGCAAAATAACAAACAAAAAACAGCGATGACTAACACTAAAAACTTTCTCTGCTTTCACCTGAAAAACATAGCGTAAAGGTTATCTCCTTTTCGCATTTCTCCATAAAAGCTTGTTAGCTAACGCACGCCATAACGTAAACCTCCCCACGCCAGAGCAGACGCTTTTTGGGCAGCTCTCAATATATATATATTATCTAAAAACGCGCGGCGACGGTTCTCAAGTGTATGCATATAAGCAATGGCCGAGCGGAGGAAGCCATTGAACAAAGGCGAGGAGCGCAAGCGAAAGAGAGAGGGAGAAGCACTTGCAGGGATTAAAACTACGCGAGGAGAGATAGCTTCAGTGAGGATGCGAGGAGGCACCGCGGCGTCGGCGACGCTCCTCCACGTTGAGTGTGGCTTCTGCGGTTGAGAACCGCCCGCCTTTTTCCCATGCATTCGGATACTGGATTTTTTGAAACGAGAATGCCGACCTACGACTGAGGCTTCTCTCCTCTCAACGGTGGACTAGTGAGTGGATGCTGAGTGCTTGACGCAAATGTCAACACGTGCCTTTTTTTTTTGGAGGAGAGCAGAGGTGAACCTGGGTTGTTGACTGGCACTTTTCTTCAAAGTGATATTTTGAAATGGTATGGAGAGATTGGGTTCTTTTTTGAGATGTTATAGTATTAAAAATTCAGTGTCTTGAAAGAAAAAGTTTTGTTAAGATTATGGATGTACGCTGAAAGTAAATAGATAATAGAGAACTGTAGATTAGATTGCTTTGCACTTGTACAATTGTAGAATGTAATAATAATTTCAATTTGCTTTTAAGTTTTTAAATTGTGAATATTAGTCAACAAAATTACTCTACAGATTCAAAATTTTCAATTTTTTAAACTTGATCATCTTTTAAAATAAGTTACATTTAGTAATTAATACAAATTTATATTTTGCAGATCATAGTTCCTATTAAAAAAGCTAGCAACAATGGCAATAAATAATAGTTATTTTGTCATGCCCATGAATATGGACAGGGTTTGTCGAATTTGTTTGCAAGAAAATGCAAACTTATTACCTATCTTTTCCAATGGCCAAGATGCAAGCACTATCACTGACTTACCACAGAAGATTCAAGTTTGTGGAGCAATTGAATGTCATGAACAGGATGGCTTGCCTGGACTGATTTGCGATGTTTGCATGTACAAAGCTAGCATTGCCCATGAATTTAGGCAGTTGTGTCAACATTCGGATACCCGATTGCGGCTTTATTATAACAAGCCTGCTAAATATAATGCTACTGTAAGTTCTTTATGTTTTAAAGCTTAAAATAACATGTCATGGAAAGATTTTTTCAACACTTCTTTTAAGAAAAAGTTTTATCACTGGAAATAATAGGATTAATTTTTAGGATTCTGGTACGCAGACTGATGTTCAAACACAAGTTCTTTTATCAAAAACTGCAGAGCAAATACAAAACGAATATTTTGTAAAACAAGAAGCAATTAACAGTCAACAATTCCACAATACAATAACAAGTGAAGAATACAATTCAGAACCTCAAACCAATTCAGTTGTTACGGCAATTGAATCTACTATACCCACAGTGGATGTAAGCATGTCAGTTGAAGATGATAAACTTTTCAACTGTCATCTCGATTTTGAAGAACAGCCTAAATCTGTTATTGATAAAAGTTCTGAAGTTGTACCCTGTGATACTCAAACAGTAGCATGTACACAAGAATTAATTCCAGTTTCTACAAATTTAATCGATAGCGTTTGTACAATAGAGGCAGATATAAATACTGTAGAAAATCAAGTGAAAAATGATGTCAGTTATTTTACTTATCTGACTAAAGAAGAAGTCTTGCAAGAAGAAAATGATAGTCTTCAGAAAGAAGTAATGACTGATAAATCAAAAGTAATGGAAAATGCTTTTGAAAGTGAGGAAGTAGAAAATAGTTATTTTGATGCTGACAACAGTAGTCAGAGTCAAGAAGGCGGAAAATTTAAGTGTGAAACCTGTTTAAAGTTTTATAATTCTCAAAAGAGTCTGAAGAAACACCAACTTAGCCATGAAAATCAGTATAAATGTGATTTTTGTCCAAAAACATTTTGTAAGTTGGAAAACTTAGAGAAGCATAAAGTTATTCATGCAATGAAACCGCACGCTTGTCAATTATGTAACGCCAGTTTTTCCAAATCACAAAGTCTTGTCAAACACTTAAAATCTCATACTGAGAAAGTTAACGACATCATAAAGCAAATAAACACCGATGACCAGAAGGAGGAAACCGAAGAAAAGAAAAATTTGAAGAGCGACGAAGAATCAGAAGACGAGGCTGGCAACGGTAACGAAGTCGACGAGTTCGAAAATGCTCCAGAAATTTTCAAATGTGATAAATGCGGTCAGTACTGCTCTACTTTAAAGAACCTAAAGCGACATTCCCTCATTCACGGGGAAAGAAAGTACTCCTGCACTGTATGTAAAAAATGGTTTTACCGGCCTGATACCCTAAAGAAGCACGCTGAAAGACACGGCCATGGGTTACTAGACAATTTAGCTGATGATAATAAACTCTACGACTCCGAT
Organism: Ormyrus labotus; assembly: GCA_035582975.1. Taxonomy (NCBI): domain Eukaryota; kingdom Metazoa; phylum Arthropoda; class Insecta; order Hymenoptera; family Ormyridae; genus Ormyrus; species Ormyrus labotus. The sequence goes on along the minus strand of JAWWEO010021477.1, from coordinate 56,293 downwards.
GAAGATCCATTCCCTAATGCAACTAGTAACAGTACAACTGAGAATGATAACGTTAAGAAGGAAGAAAGTGAAGAGGAAGGTACTGGCGATTATAAATGTCAGCATTGCGATAAGGTGATGGCAACGAAAAAGGGCCTTAGAAGGCACGTAGCCATGCATAAACCCAAGCCCGAACCTGCTATCTGCGAGATCTGCAAAAAGGTTTGCGCGAGTCGCGCGAGGCTGACCCTTCATCAGAAGACCCACAACAAACCCAAGGAAAAAGTCCCTCGCGAGTACCTCTGCCATATCTGCAGCAAAGTCTATCCGAGTAACTCCTCCCTTACCTACCACATGCGGACCCACACGGGCGTAAAGCCTCATGTCTGTAAGATTTGTAACAGTGGCTTCACGACGACGACGAGTCTGGCGAACCACATGCGCATCCACACGGGTGACAAGCCCTACGTCTGCCACGTCTGCAGTGCAGCCTTCGCTGTCAGTTCTGCCTTCCGTCGCCACCTGACAAGACACACCGGTGAGGCTAATTATTTGTGCAAAACCTGTGGTAAAGCGTTCAAGCGGCTCAGTACCCTCAAAGAGCACAACTATACGCACTCCGGCGAAAAGCCTTACGTTTGCAAGACCTGCGGCGCCGCGTACAGTCATAGCGGCAGCCTCTTCGCGCACCAGAAGCGCTGCAGGGTCCAGTACACCGAGATCGTTGACGATCACCACCACGCCGTCGCCCACCACATACACGTCAACAACGTGCAATCCGCCGTGCGTTCGCTCGCTGTGATAGGCCAGATGTTCTGAATCTGTCGACTGATATCTTTGATACAAGAGCCATTTTTGCTTCTTCGTGCATTTCTTCTCCTACCTTCTTTCTTTATTACTAGGTTTTTATATGAACGCATCGTGTTATTTTTACGTCACTTTAGCGCCTTATATTTTTTAATACGAAATGTTACACGGCTTTTTTACGGCTGCTTTAGTTAGCGAGTACTAACGAATTCTTATTGTATAGCGAATGAATAAATAATAATTACTAGTATAAGCTGTTAAATTTAAGTGTTTCTTCTTTATGTTGCGCAATTATGTTTGGATTGAATTTTTTGTCACGGTTATTTAATAAAATTTTGAGGTATTTGAACGTTATAGTAGCTAATTGGAGAGAAAATTTGATAATACAAAAAGTTCCTACGAAAAAAATTAAAATTAATTAAAAAGTAAGAATTTTATCTTTAAATTTTATTTCATTAAAATTTTTTAAATTATACTCGCTTATGCAATAGATATTACTAGAAAATGTATTCCATTAATTTTATCATTGCAAAGTAATATAAAAAATACATCGTTGAAATTATATATAAACATTTCTGATACTAAAAATAAAACGTACTGTTTGAAAAATTCGCGTTATTCCTCAGCTATCTAGGTAAAGCGTATCTTCCAGTGTGGATTGTAATTTTCATTTTCTAGGTTTTTTGAAGTTGAAGTCCGTTCTTTTCTTATAAGAAAATATTCAATTTAATTTAAAAAGAAACAAATTTTCGTAAACTAAATTAGATTTATACACAGGTTTATACACAGGTTTGAGGTAATTTCGTACCTCCAATATAAAAATACTTTTGTACAATAATTAAAATATATTAAATAACAATCTTAATTGAATAAATTAAATCGATGTGATACCATTTCCTTCTAATTGCATATCCGCTTTCCTTTTTAATAAACGATATCGTCGCCAAACTGATGCTCTTGTCCGTTTTAAAAGAATAGCTAAATCTGCGAACTTGCGGTCTTTCTCATTTCCGTTGCAATTTTTTAAGTAATTTAAAATAGTCAAGTCTTCTGCTTTTTTATATCTAAAAAGTATTTATTTCTAATGTGAGAATTTATTAAAAATTGCAATAAAAATTTTTTCGTTATTTTCATTTTACTTTACCTGGATATTTTATGTGGTTCATAGATACACCTGAACTTCTGATATACACTATATAAACTTCTATTAGGAAGTCCATTAGCTAAAAATTGCACAAACTTTTTCCTATTGCTTAAACTTAAAAAAAATTCCTTATTTTTATATTTCATTTGCAAAAACGGTTTTGGATTCTTAGGATCCCAATTATGTATCTATAAAAAGTGTAAAAATTGTTAACTTATATACAAAAAATGAATTAAAAACAAAAAATAAATAAAATAGTTAAAGTGTACCTCACAAAAAGCTTTCCAATTGTTGTTAACCAATTTTGTTTCACTCTTTGAGTAAATTCCACGTTTTAAAGGGACGTATTGTTCAAAATCCTCTTTTTCTCTTTCTTTTAAAGCACGAGTACCTGCTGCATGTTCAACTGTATGTTGGGGAGGAACTTTGTGTCTCAGTTTTATAATCATATTTGCCAATTTCTAAAAAGTACAACAGTGATAAATAAATTAAATATATTTGTATAATCATTTGATAGTTTTGAATTATTGTATGAAAATATAAATCTTACCATTTTTTCTTGATTTGTTGGCTTATATGAAGGGTTGAAATTATTAAAATCAACATCATCATCAGAATCCAGATTTTTAGAATCACTATCTAAATCAGAATCTGGATCTGACATGTTTAATTCTCTATTATCATTATTGAGTAAACTTTTAGATTTTGATTCTTTTGAAGCGTTAATTTTATCTTGTTTAGATTTTACCACATTTTTAGAAGCATCAGTTTCATCATCTTGCCCATCACAATTTTTTCTTTTATTTAAGTTGCTTTTGGTTGTTTTAGATTTTTGTGTAATAACGTCACTTTTACTATCTTCAAATTCAGAATCCTCATTATTACGTTTTAAGTTTTTAAATTTTTTGTCTTCATTATTATATTCTAAATTTAATTTCTCTACATTACTATTTGAATTCCCAGGTCTTAATTGATTTAAAATATTATTTGTATCCTTTTCAGATGGTTTTACATCTTCATTTTTAGAATCTTCAAGTTTTAATGACTCCATGTCATCACTTTCTGAATCTAAATTAATAAGATTACTTTCTAAACATTTGTATTTTGGATTGATAACTAAATTAGTTGTAATATTTTTTGTAGCTGATTCAGTTGAAGAGTTGCTCTCAGAATTACCAGATTCTAAATTATTTGCAATTGTGGTCTTTGAGTGATTTATGATAGTACTTTCAATCTTTGTATCTTTAGGAAGGTTATATTTTTCATTTTCGTAATCTTCTGATTCTGAATTAAAAAGTTCATTTACAAATAATTTGTTTCCATATACATGTGTTAATATTTCAGATTTTGATTTAACTGAAGAATTATTTTTTTTTGTTTCAAGTTCAATACAAGAATCATTTTCAGAATCATCCAATTTTTCAATGGCATTATCGTTTTCAGTAATTTCAGTCTTATCCTTACTGTCCAACTTTCCTTTAGAGTCAAATTCATTTTGTTCACTTGTGTATCCTTTAAACGTAACATTTTTGTACTTTGAAACATTGTCAATGTCTGAGTTGCTGTTTTCAGACTCTGAATCTTGTGTAAGATTAAACGTTGATGCTTTAGGTGATTCAAGTTTTACAATACTTTCAGAATCTTCAGAGTCATGCAAGACGTCATTTTTAAAATGTTGTACATTATTGGAAAATCTTCTAGTCCTTTTAGTTTGGAGTTCAATAGAAGAATCACTTTCAGAATCATCCAGTTCTTTGATATTATCTGTTTTTAAAATGTTAGACTCTTTTTTTGAATTATTACTAAAATTTCCATGATATTCATCTTCTTCTGAATCATTTGTTGAGTCCTTAGATTCCAAATTTTTTTTGCATACTTTTTTTGACTCATTCAATTTTGAAACATTGCTAGTGTCAGAATTGCTGTTTTCAGACTCTGAATCTTGTGTAAGATTAAATGTTAATGCTTTAGGTGATTGAAGTTTTAAGTTACTTTCACAATCTTCAGAGTCAGAATCATGCACAGGATCATTTTTAGAATATTGTACATTATTGGTAACTGTTCTAAGCTTTTTAGTTTGGAGTTCAACAGAAGAATCACTATCAGAATCATCCAGTTTCTTGATGTAACCATTTCTTAAAATCTTAGGCTCTCCTTTTGAATTATCATTGAAATTACCTTTAAATTCAATTACTTCTAAATCACTTGTTGATTCCTTAGATTCCAAATTTTTTTTGCATACTTTTTTTGACTCATTCAATTTTGAAACATTGCTAGTGTCAGAATTGCTGTTTTCAGACTCTGAATCTTGTGTAAGATTAAATGTTAATGCTTTAGGTGATTGAAGTTTTAAGTTACTTTCACAATCTTCAGAGTCAGAATCATGCACAGGATCATTTTTAGAATATTGTACATTATTGGTAACTGTTCTAAGCTTTTTAGTTTGGAGTTCAACAGAAGAATCACTATCAGAATCATCCAGTTTCTTGATGTAACCATTTCTTAAAATCTTAGGCTCTCCTTTTGAATTATCATTGAAATTACCTTTAAATTCAATTACTTCTAAATCACTTGTTGATTCCTTAGATTTCAAATTTTTTTTGCATACTTTTTTTGACTCATTCAATTTTGAAACATTGTCAGTGTCAGAATTGCTGTTTTCAGACTCTGAATCTTGTGTAAGATTAAATGTTAATGCTTTAGGTGATTGAAATTTTAAGTTACTTTCATAATCTTCAGAGTCAGAATCATGCATAGGGTCATTTTTAGAATGTTGTACATTATTGGTAACTTTTCTAAGTTTTTTAGTTTGAAGTTCAATCGAAGAATCACTTTCAGAATCATCCAGTTCCTTACATATATTACCAGTTTTATAAATGTTAAACATATCTTTTGAATTATCGTTCAAATTTCTTTTATATTTGAGTTCTTCTGTGCTTGTTGATGCCTGAGAATTTTGTTTTATAGGCTCACTAAATTTTGAAACTTTGTCAGTGTCACTGTCTTCAGACTCTAAGTCTTGTGAAAAAGTAAATCTTTTTATAGCCGGTTTAGTTTGGAGTTCAATAGCAGAATCACATTCAGAATCATCTGATTCCTTAATATCCTCATTTTTTAAAGTGTTAGTTTCTTCTTTTGAATTATCATTCAAATTTTTTTTATAGATGTTTTTAGACTCACTGAATTTTGAAACATTATCAGTGTTGCTGTCTTCAGACTCTGGGTCTTGTGTTGTAGAAAATCTTACCTTTTTAAACAGTTTAAGATTTATATTATTATCAGAATCTTTAGAGTCAAGATCGTGTACGAGGTCATTTTTAAAATGTTTTTCATCATTAACAATCTTCTTGATTATTTTAGTTTGGGATTCAGTAGAAGAATCACTTTCAGAACCATTTAGTTTTCTAGAAACTTTATAAGTTTTTGCTTTATTCTTCACGATTACCTTTTTGCTTTTTGTTTTTAGAACATTGTCAACATCACTTTGGCTATCTTGAGATATTAAATTCTGTAAGGTACCATTAGTTAAACTGTTAGCTCTTCTAGTGTTTAAATTTATTTCTTTAACTTTCCAACCTTTCATGTCACTTTCGAAATCATTAAAATTAGAATCATCTGAAATTTTTAATTTCTTTGCTTTTTTACTGTTACTAGGCATAATTTCTTGTTGAGAATTAATAGAATTTGATGTATCTGCACTTTCTATTCTCCTTTTCATACAATTTTCTAGTTCATTTTTCAAAACTTTGGATTTTTTAACTTTACTAATATCTCTTTTTAACTTCTTGACTTTTGGATTTTTTATACCAACTTGGTTAGGCTCTTGAAATTCCTCAGAACCATGTAATAAAGTTGGAATATTTTTATATTTTCTTTTTGACATATTGCTATAATCTGAAAAAAAAAGTTTCATTACAGCACCTTTTATTAAAATTAGATCAATTTTTTATAAATTTAATTTAAAAAATACTATTTATACTCTTTTATGTATTATTTTATTTTATAAAAGCGCAGTTAAATCTTATTATTATATTCTTACTTTTATACTCCGGATTAAATATTATGATTTTAAAAATTATATTTATAGGTTAAGTTATAAAATTTAAATTACTTACAAAGTTGAAGATGTATGATTTATTTTACACTAATTTTAATAAATGTAAAAACAAAATCTTTTAATTTTATGTGGAAATATTGTAAAAAAATAATAACAGTTCAATGATTTTTTTGTAAATATTTGGCGCATGTTCATTGTACGTTCTCCCGCACGCACGTTTGATATTGTATGGCAATTTGGCGATGTCTTCAATATAGATGGAGATGGAGTACACGATGAGTTGGAAATTGGAATATTCAAATTTTAATCTTAAAGCAAATTATTTATAAATTAAAGTTTAATACAAACTGAATAATGTAATTAAAACAATTATTTATAATTTTTTAAATTTATTTCTTTGTTCAACTTTCTTATATCTCATACTCATTAGAATTAGAAACATCTGAAATTTTTATTTTTAGCCTTCGATCTATTTGGTACAATAGTAACCAATAATAAATAAATAAAATAATTCAAATAAATTTACATATATTTTAAAAATAAACATTTTACTGAAAATAATTTAAAATCAGTTTAACATCTTAATTTTTTTATATGGATATGGGAATTGGAATTTGGAAGTTTGAATCACATGTTCGCACGTGCGTGCGCATATAATTGACATGTCAGCCAAGGCAGAAAGCATATTTGTAGTTTGTTTACAAACTGATTCTGTAAAAGAAAAGATTCGTAGACTGCAACAATAGCACAAATATGGACGATAAAGAACTACGTATGAAAGAAAGCGAAGTACGTACTTTCAAGATTCTATAAAGCTTTTATAAATTTTGTCATTTTATCACAAGTGAAATCGAAGTGTCCTATGCTGAAATAACGGCTGATTTGTAATGTTTTGTGTATATCCCTTTTATAATAGGATGTCCATCCTTTAACTGCGAATTAACCTTATTAGCTTAATTAGTTTGGTACGTTTTTTATTGATTTATTATTTTTTATTGTTGGATAAAACATTGACTGAATAACCTTATTTTGTTATTTTAGATTTAAAACATCATGAGTTTTACAAGATTTATACATAGCAAAATTTTTTTACTTCTCCTTGTATGGAGAATAAGTTCTGTTTTCATAGTTCAAACTTCTCACGTTCCTGATGAATATTGGCAATCATTAGAAGTTGCTCACAAATTAGCTTTTGGTTACGGATATTTAACTTGGGAGTGGTACATTGGAATCAGGAGTTATTTGTATCCATTTTTAATCTCAGTTTTATATAGTGCTCTAAAATTCTTTCAATTAGACTATGACATTTTACTGATAATATTGCCTAGAATTTTCCAGGCTTTGCTAAGTGCTTATGCCGATTATAGATTTTATACATGGACTGGCAGTAAGCTTGCATTATTTAATCTTTGTATAAACTGGTATTGGTATTATTGCGCAACCAGAACTTTAATTAACAGTTTTGAAACATGTTTGACTATAATTGCACTCTCTGAATATCCTTGGAAAGATAGTCAAAAGGGGAATTCAAGATTTTTATGGATAGTTGGTTTATTATGCTTTGTACGACCAACTACTGTAGTTTTTTGGTTACCTTTATGCCTTCATCAAATTTATAAAAGGAAATGTATCCTTGCTCAGTATTTATTAATTGGAATATTTTGCTGTTTTGTTTCAACTACTATTGATGTCTTGTGTTACAAAAAATTCATAATAACCCCATGGGAATTTTTTAAAATAAATGTATTAAATAATGTTTCTGAACAATATGGGAAAATGTCTTTTTTGTGGTATTTTTCATCAGGTTTACCAGTCCTGCTTGGTTTAAATTATGTGCTTCTTCCATTTGCAATATTTAAAATTTGCAAAAATTACACATATTTACATAAATCTGTGTTACTAACTTTCACAGTATTTTGGTCTGTCAGTATTTATTCTTTACTGGCTCATAAAGAATTCAGGTTTCTGCTTCCAATTTTACCAATGATTCTTTATATAATCCATGAAGGTTTTTTTCTTCAAAAAATATCGAAATCCAAGAAAAAAATATTCATTTTCTTATTGCTTATTAGCAATGTGCTTCCTGGTTTTTATTTTTCTGTTTTACATCAACAGGGAGCATTAAAAGTTATGAAAAATCTTAGAAACGATATAGAATTTAAAAATGTTTTTGATGTTGATATACTTTTTTTAACATATTGTCATGCAACCCCTTATTATAGTCACTTGCATAAAAACGTATCTATGAGATTTTTAACTTGTGAACCTAATTTGAAGGGTTTAAAAAATTATTATGATGAAACAGATATATTTTTTATGAATCCAATGAAATGGCTAGAAGAAAACTATTTAAATAAAACTACTATAAATTTTCCAAGTCATGTGATTGTTTATGACTCAACAGTTGAAAATATTAAAACATTTTTGAAACCATATAAAGAATTTGCCAGTTGTTTAGATAATCATTTTGCTCAACATGGAAAGTTTAGTAAATTTGTTATGTACAAACTAAATACATCAAATTAAGTAAATATGATGAGACTGAATCTCTGTGATAAACTGTAATCAACATTAGTCCAAGGTTTGTTGATGTTCTCTTTGCAATTTTGCTTATTCTCTACTAGAATACATTTCTTTACGATGTATAAACATTTAAATTCAAGTTTCTTACAAGAAAGAATTCAAATAATCAAATATATTTAAAAAACATTAAAAAATAATAAAACACGCATTCAGAAAACAATCAAATCTTCTCAAAATCTATACAACATTAAAACCCTTCAAAACTATTTCAGAAAACAGAAAAACGCATAGACGAAATCTGTGACGCCTTAGACGACCTAACACTTCAAAACCTCGAGTTACTCGAAGAGAAAATCCAAACAACTATCCAGCTAGAAAATCTGCTTCGTCAGGGTCACATAGAACTGGCGAAAGCTCGATACATCAGGGGCAAGGAGAGTGTCGGGCTGCTGCAAGTGCCAAGCGAGGAGACGGAAGTCAAATCGATGTTTGATCTGGAGACGAGCCTCGACGACCAGCAGAATCCGACATTCGACATTAGCCTTAAGAAGACAGATTCCGAAACCAAGAACGAAGAACTGCCGCAAGACCCCGTCAAATGGTTTGGCGTCCTCGTGCCTCAAAGCTTAAAATTTGCGCAGAAGCACTTCCAGGAGGCCGTTTATGTGGCTGTTAAATTGGCGAACATTCAGGCCAGGCTTGATGGGATACAGAGTGAAAATAGGAAAATGCAAGGGATGAAAGAGGTGCACGCGATTAAATTACTTTCTTAATAAATAAGAAGTTTTTTAAATTTTGATTTTGATTATTTTAACTATCCTTGAATTAATCCTAAATAGATCCTTTTATTCCAGTAAATTTTATTTACGTTTATGTTTGATATGACACAAAAACTGTGAACGTTTATTAATAATTAAATTCTTGAATACTATATTTCGGTACATAAATCTTTTACCTTTTTTTAATGGTTTTTATATTTTACGATTAAAAAATTATTATCAAAAACTTGCTTGCTTCATTATTTTTTTTATTAAAGAAAATTATGATTTTAAAATTCTTGCAGTTTTAATTATTTGTAATTCTTTTAACAACTTTTTAACGGTACATTAAAACAACTAATTTAAATTAGGAATGTTTTTTAAACAATGACCTTAAAAGTTAACGATATTATATAATGTTATAATTTAAAATAATATAAATAAAAAATCGTGTTTCAAGTACCGCGGTTGAAAGAGAAAACATCGAAATTAATCCAATTTAAATTCGACCGCTCGACGTGATCGTGGGTCACGTGACGTAAGTTGTAACGGCGAGTTTCCAAAAGAACCGCGCGGCGCTCTTCCATCTGCTCGCGAAAAGTCATCCTCTTTCGTTTTCACGCCAGCAAGATGAAGTAAGTGCCCGGGCTGTCGATCGAGACGAAAATCCGCGTTTGTCGTCGACATCCGCTGTTTTCTCGATTAATCACCGACATCTCCCGTTTCTCATGGCTCCATTAATTAAACACTTATTAATATTTCCAGGATCGGACTGTGCGCTTACAGCGGATTCAAAATCTACCCTGGCCATGGCAAGACCATGGTCAAAGTGGACGGAAAGGTGATTACTCGCAATTTTCAACGTATTTTTAAAGATTTCGATTGCTTTTCAAAGATCAGCTTGTCTTTTTATTGTTGGCGACTCGTTGTGTATTGTTTGTTAACAACAATGAGGTCTAACCTCAAAATCTGTGTGATGTTTCTAACTTGGATGGTTGTTTCCTTTTGCAGAACTTCACGTTCCTCAACTCGAAATGTGAGGCTGCCCACCTGATGAAGCGCAACCCTAGGAAGGTCACATGGACCGTTCTCTACAGGTACTTATTGTTGTGTTTTTTGAACAAATGAGGTAATGTATTAAGAAGGTAGTTTTGAGTGATTATCATTTCTTTGCTTAGGCGTAAGCACAAGAAGGGTCTTGAGGAGGAGCAGACCAAGAGAAGGACACGCAGGACGCAGAAGTTCCAACGTGCTATTGTTGGAGCTACATTGTCTGACATCCTGGCTAAGCGTAACATGAAACCTGAGGTCAGGAAGGCCCAGCGTGACCAGGCCATCAAGTAAGTCTTATGTTAAATCAGTATTAGCTTTTTTACTTGAGAAAAATTTTTTTTTACTATTTAAATGACAGTATTAAATTACATAAAATAGTGCATAATAAATTTTAACTTTTATAAATTTATTTTCTACTATGAACAAAAATTTATATAATATATATATTTATAAAAAATTGTTATAGAAGTTTATACAAAAAATAAAAAATAGATAAATTTACTTATATGAATTAATATACTTAAACATTAGAATTGACCCATATTGTGCAATATTGAAATTACCTTTACATGTATTTGTATAGAAAAGTAATGTTTTTAAAGTATTTCAAAATTTATAAACTTTTGTTACAATGATTATCTTTACTTATTTTGAATCAAAATACTTGTTCAAAAGTTTTTACTTATAATGTTTCAAAAGTAAATGTTTATGTTTTGCAAAGGGTAAGGCTTAGAAAATGGCTAGCCGGCATGTAGGGATCGCCTTTACCCGCTTCAGTCGTAATTACGACAATTAAAGCACTTGTAAATAGTGCGACGGTAGTCCTGTGGTAGAACGCTCGCTTCTTACCCAGGTAGATCAAGTTCGATTCCCTATGTCTTCCGCCGATTTTTATTCACGCGTTCCATTCTTATCCCGTTATCGTTTATAGACATTCGTTCCTCGGACACAATTTTTCTGTTGTGTAAGATTTATGAATGTCTTAGATTAATAATAAAGGGCTGCTTCACCCAGAATTGTGTAAAAAAGTATAATAACATTGTCTGGCTTTGCGGGTCCAAACATTTTATCACTTTAAATTTTAAAATTATTTTAATTACTTTAAATGTAATTGACTAAAATTCCGAACTTTTTATTTTTAGAGCTGCCAAGGAACAGAAGAAAGCTCAAAAAGCAGTAAAGAAGGCAGCTACGGTAGCTAAACCAAAGGCTGTGCACAAGCAGAAGGCTACAAAGGTGCAGCAGAAATCTGCTCCCAGAGTTGGAGGAAAAAGATAAATTTTTATAAATCTTAAAAAAAAATAAAGTGGTTAATCACTAAAAAAAATAAAAGAACGACTTTTTATCTTACAAATAACCAGTATCAAACTTTATTAAACTTTTAATTAAAATATAAAAAAAAACAAGAAAAAAATTTTTATAGTTAAAAATCACAACAATTTAAAATGTATTCACTTCTTTGACATTTCTTTCTTGAGCATGGACAGCTTCGTAAGAGCAAGATCTCTCCATGCTCTTCTCTCCTGAAGTTTGTCGAGCGGACAGATAGCGTTCAGCTGATTGCTGATCTCTTCGGCTTGTGGGCCCTCAAATTTGGGTACCGGACCGAAGGTCATACTTGTGTTGTAGATACTATTGGCGTAAGATTCACAATATTTCTTCATACCTAAACAAAAATAAAAGAATTAATTAAGTTTTACAAATAAAGCATTTCAAAGGAAAGATTGATTTGTAAATTACCTTCAGCATTTAGGTGAGCTGTTTCAAACGGTCCAAGGAAAGCGTAACGCATACCTAAACCTTCGCTCATAACAATATCGACATCTTTGACGTCGAGAACACCGTCGGCAACTAATCTCCAGGCTTCGTTCAAAATTGCGTATCTGAAAAGAAAAATTTTCATATTTTAAATTTTAATTTAAAAACAAAATTTACGTATGAAAAAATATTAAGTATTGAATTAATGCGATCAAATATTTATCTAAAATCCCTACTTGACCCCTACTTTACCAATTGCTTTCAATATCAACTTAGATATTTATACTTTAAACTACTTTTATTGCAAAATAAATATGTACTTACTGTATCCTGTTAACAATAAAACCATCAATTTCGCGGTTGAGGACTACTGGAGCCTGGCCGATTTCCGTCATGATGGCCTTCGTTTGCTCAGGAATTCCTTTCCGGGTCCACGGAGCCGGTACAATTTCCACCAAAGGCACATAGTAAGGGGGGTTTACCTGAATAAATTACATGCGTTTATTTGTGAGAACAAATTGTTTATGTGAAATAAAATTTAAGTTGATATTTATGGCAATATTTTACTTTATTAAAAATTAGTTTAAAGTTCAATACTGTCAAGATTTATTATTCTCATAAAACAGTACTAATCAATTTCACCTTGGCTAATAAGTAATTGTTACCGAGAAAATACAAAAAAAAAAATTTAAAGGAAATAATTATTACAGTAGTAAAAACATTCAATTTAATTATCAGCTTCAACTCCTCGAAACTCTCAAGAAGCAGAAAATTCCATATACATCTCGAACGATAATAGCTTTCCATAACTATAGAAATAAGTAACAAAAGATAATACGCTTACAAATAACACGTAATATATCTCATCGATTTACGTATTCGTTTAACATGTATATCGAAGCGCGTGTCTTTACGGAGCGTCTTACGTGCGGCGCGAGCGAGAGATAAAGGCCAAAGAAAGACAGTTTGCACAACTCGGTGTGATTTAAATCCATACCGCCTTGAGATTTTTACGCGCGCCTTGCGTCGGTTTAAGTATGTAAAAGGACTTGCGGCGACTTGCAATTGTAATTAGTACGTATGTTTAATAGGCGCAATTAAGTAATTAAGCTGCTAATTATACTGAGTTCCTTCTTTTTATGTTTAATGGTTTTGAGTCCAGTTCGAGAAGGAAACGACTGAAATTAAATGTTTCTTATAAAAAGTGGAATTCTTTAATTGAAACCTTATTGTATTTCAATTGGAGCAGTTTGAATATTTTTTGCATAAATTATAGCCACATGATTATATGTTAAAAGATCGTGAAGGGCAGGATAATTATGGAAAATATTTATTATTTTCTATTTTTGCTTGTTTTGCTTTTTAAACTCTCAAACGGCAAATCATTCAGACAGAGTCGCGAAAGCAAAGGAAAATGGTTCAGAATGCTAAAAAACAAAATTTTGATTAATAAGCTCAAATCGAAATATTTTCTCTTATGACGCAAATGAAATTGTTAGGTAATGAGTGCGTTTTTTTCCACATATCAGTTGGATAACAAAACTTTTTCATGAAAAAATGCAAATCTTTGGAGGAGACCGAAAACAGCACGTATTTTCACATTACGATAAACGAATTGGTATTATCTCGTTTAAGAATGATATAATAAAAGCATCCGAAAGCGATAAAAATTTATATTCCCAATGCAACCTTTTCAAAGCAATTTCGTAACTTTCCAGCTGGAATATGTAATTCTTAAGATAACAAACCAATATAACTCACGGGATGCGAAACGATGATTTGATCTCGGTGCTTCAGTTTCTCGCTGAAGAGGGAGGGCTTGAACGTGGACGTCGAGGAGGAGAGTATGACTTTGTCGTCGACGATTTTGTCGAGCTCCTCGTACAGCTTCGTTTTCAACTCGATCCTCTCGGGAATGCATTCTTGAATCAGTTTCGCTCCCTTTGCCATTTCGCTCAGACTCGAGCTACCTGTAATCGTTCGAGCGTTTTTATGGTTTCGTTATGCGACAGTTTAGATTTTAAAAACAAAACGTACTTTACCGCCGATTCCTGTTAATCGTTATAAATAATAAAGAGTTTACCATTTTGTAACAATCGCGATATAGCTTTATCTCTACTGTTACATTTACAATAGATAAGGGCATCACGTCACTTTTTACAATCTATAAGCAGCACTCAAAAAATCACTCGAGCGTAATACTCAAGAAGATAAACAAATTCCACCGAATCTCTACAAAGTATAAAACGTATTAGAGCTTCCCCGCCCCATGGACTGACCTTTGATGAGCTTGAACTGCTCGTCGGCGCTGAGCTTGCCGCGTAGGAGGCCGCCCGCCTCGAGGCGCTTCAGCTGCTCGTGGATCTCCTTCAGCGCGCCTTCGACCTGCTGGGGTACGATGTCGAAGAGGGTGACCTGGTAGCCGACGCCGGCGAACAGCATCGCCCAGCTGCGCCCGATGAGGCCGCTGTAAATAGTCGGGAGAGACGAGGTTCAAGTTTTTTTTTTTTTTGCGGTTTCGTTTTGAAAAGGGAAGGTTCGTGAGAAGACGGTGAAAGCTTTGCCGAGGAAGAATGCACAGCTGATGCTTTTTTTGGGTGTTCAGAAACATTAATTGGACGATCGATCTTTCGATTTGCGTAAGAGATGCGCGAAGAAGTTGGAAGAATTCGTAGCAACGGAATTGAATTTAATTACAGAAATAATTAATTTTTGAAATTTAATTTTGAGTTTACTGAACTCCTCGCAAGAATCTTTTAAAAACTAAATGAAAACTATGAAAATGTAGTGGAGCTATTCTGTCAATAAATCAATCTTATCGACAGTTATTTGATTTCTAATGCTAATGTACTTGAAAGTGATAAAATTTGTTATTTATTATAAAATGCAATTATGTATAATTCACATGGAAAACAAGTTCTTAAAGTACTACAAACTAGTCGATCTAGTTAATGAAACCGGTTTATTCCCGCGGCCAAAGTGAAAAGATAATACAGTGTATCGATAGTTTATCAAGAATCATTTTTTAGTATTGCATTGTTTTTAGTAAAAACAGCGATACAACATAAATATTTATTATCCTTAGAATTTATTTAAATAGTACTAATAATAATTAATTTCACAATGTCCTTTACAATGTACTTTAAATTGTTAAGTTATTTAAAGGCCATGCTTGTACGATGACTTTTTATGACGTTAAAAGCAAAAGTTCTCATTGCACTATATTCTTGAAATTTTCCACTGTCTATCATCATTCGCAACTACGCCCAATCAAATCGTAAACTATTTCTCATGATTTAAAAAAATTCATAAGAATATTATTATTCCTTTCTTATCCCCCTTCAGATAAAGAAAAATTATTCCAAAAGAAGAGTTTATTACAACGTAGAATCAAATTTACTGTTAAAAGTCTGTTTTGATGAATATTCGCTTGAATATTCATCAAAACAATTCGTTATCACTCTTCAAACTTACTATTCCCTCTAAAATCAACCACCGACTCGTCATTCCGAAACTCTTGAAACATAAAAAAAAACGAAAACTCGGCTCATCTACAATTCTCCTACGTATTCACCTGCAAGCTTCCCACTTTACTATATATGCACCTGTTCCCCACTGCAGACTCGGCTTGCAAACTTTCAGGCGCGCACCTAGCAAACTATTATTATAGGTTAAAAAACCCCAACGAACCTGCCGACGATTCCGATCTTCTCGTTCTTCTGTGCCATCTCTGCTCGATTTTTCGAATTCAACGTCTAGCTTCCGTCTCGCCGCTGGGAAAACACTGCGCTCGCAAGTGATTGTCGAAGCCGACTAAAGCAGCCGCCTGCAGCCGCGCGGTGTGAAGTTACAGCGTATACCGCTCGGCTCCCCCTACTCCCTTCCTCGGCGCGGCGAACGCTACGTTCGAAAGCTCTGTGCTGGGGGGCAAGAGATAACACAACACGGTTGATTAGGTGTGCTTTTCGAGCGCTGCGGCTGGAGGATAATTTAGGTTTTTTCGGAGACAGGCGAGATGTAACTGGTTTTTTGGGGGAGAAGGCTGCGAAAATGTGCGAGGTCGAATTTCAGTTATTATTCGTATTGCGGTACTTTTATATAACTATAGTTATATTTTATGATTTTACTGCGTATTTAATGTATTATGTACAAGGAACTCGCACACATATTTTTGAGTATTTTTGGTATTTCAACGTAATTATCGCTTCTCAGGTGTAATCATCGTAACACACACAACTTGTTTTGCAATTTAATAAAAAATGATTAAAAAATTACAAAATAGTGACAAAATTTTATTTTTTTATAGAACCATTTTTTAATAGTCTCACAATATGCATTTCGATATACGCAATTTTTCAGAAATAAAACAATTCAGATGCGTAATATATAAATTTTGCACACAACTATTTTTCTCTCAACTAAATTAATTAATTTATTGGTACCCTGGGGCGCATCTGACAAAAATAGGGCATTGATTTATCTATGCATAGCAAGAATTGCACATATTTGAATTGTGCATAATTTAGCATCATTCAATGTTTATTTATATATAAATTTTTGTCAAAAATAGTGTAAATTTCTGCGTGTATTGTTGTTTGGAAGTAAATCTTATCTTCTCGCTTACTTTAGGTGATGGTAATCTGATGAATTACAATCGTTCAAATGCCACTTTCGCTATAACGTCGATGTATATTATGCTAGGAGCTGTAACATAAGATTATTTTTATTCGAATTATTCTTCTTAATTTAATTATTTTATAGAATAAAATAATAGGCTTAATTCTTCAATTACGTTGCGATTTTAATCCATAAAATAATTTCAATTGATTGAATTGACAATTCATTTTTTCTGCGCAAGGTTTACATTTCAAATTTTTGTATAAAATTAGAACTGCAAAAATTAATTGTATTTCTTTTTGTTTTACCTACAACGTTATATAAAATATATTTATGTATAATATTGACGATAAATATTCGGCAAAAATATATGCGCTACAGTTTTAAATAATTAAAGATAGGTATTAATATTTTGATGAAAATTTAAATTTACATTATATGTAAGCAATTTTTATTCATTATGAGACAAATACACAATCATGAGCAATTATGATTGTTTTTTTAACGATTAGCCTACAAAACAAACTTCATTATTGGCAGGTTTATTAATTGTCTCAAAAGTTAACACTCGATTGTAAGATGGCGACACAGCAGCGTTCAAGAATGTTTTTTATATAATTTTATATTGTACGTACCTTGGCTAATATATATATGATTCATAAATGCCAATAAAAATACATTTAAAGTAAATACGTAATTGCTCCAATATTCTTGATTTTAACACATAAAAAATTATAAAATTTATTATTTGACTTCAAATGCAATACTAAAGAAAACTATTAAATAAAAAAACTAACTTTTGAAATTCGTTTTGGATTATAGTTAGAAATCAAATAGCGAAATATTAGACAATCGGCGTTTGTTTTTATAATATCGTTTTATAATTTGTATAGATTTATATATCGTTAATTAAAATTTTAATAATAATTTAGTTAAAATAAAATATGTATTAATATGGTTAATTATTATTTTATAAAGTTTAGTGGAATTTATCGATTATTTTATGTTAATATATGAAATTATAGAAGTATGATCAAATTTCATTCATTAATTAATTATTAAATTTAATTTCTTTTTTTTTCTTATATTAAATATCGTGTCGAAAGCGTTACATTTTCTTTGTTAATAATTAATAAAAACGTTAAAAAAAGATATTAAATTAAAATTTATAGACATTTAAAGTTTAAAAGTTTGTCTAGATATTTCATCTTGAAATCCAGGCTTTATTAATAGGATATCTCTATCAAAATGTATTCTGCAAGAATATCCTGTCTCTTTAAAGCATAAAACTTTAATTTGAAAAATGAGAAAAGAGCTGTTTTAGTAATAACCGTATTTATCATCGATTTGTACGACTGTACTGACTGGGATTCCCCTTTTTAAAGATAAAACAAAATAGTACGCACACATACACACGCTGATATCATCACACTAATACATGACTGACTCTCGGAGAGTGTCGGTGCATACATGGTTGCATGTAAATCATTCTATTCGCATTTTCTCTGCTGGTAATTTTGAGAAAAATTAAATTTGTTCTATTTAGTTATTCTTCAGTGGTTCCTAATCCTAATAATAGTTTAGTATGCAGGTGAACCGAAACTTTTGACAAAATATGGTTTTTAATTATGAATTATAATCTATTATTAACATATATATCAATTTATTTTTTATTTACATAATTCATTTTATTTTTTAAGGAATTTTGATTGCAAAGTATTAAACTAAAACTAGTTTATTAAATTAAAATATAATCGTTTTCATAATTATAAGTTCTGCAATTTTTAGACAAAAACTTAACTTGTATATATGCATATGTACGTATGTATGTATGTAGGTGTTAAATATATATTCGACAAATATGTGTCTACTATCACACATTTATGTTTATAATAATAATAGTGGAACGAAAAAAATATTGAACCTGAAAAAATTGTTAAGTTTTGTGATTGATTGTGCAAAGACGATATTTGCTGTTTTATCAGTTACTTCATCCATCTCACTTGCATCAAAGGAAGGAGTCACTTTTATTCTTCGTCGCAAGCAGCGAACCAACGACACAGTCACGACCGAATAACTACCGAGTCCACTTCGTAAAACTAGAATTCAGTATTTGCCTCGTCTCTTGTTCGGAATTTTGGATCATTAACAATGCCTTACGCATACGATAATTATATGACGTACGAATGCGACATGCAAAGGGTGCAGAATTTCTCACTAATGACAGCTGAAGTACAGGAGGGCTTTCACAATAATAATGGTATTTTTTCTAAAAGTTTTTGATTTTAAAGTTAGTTACTGGATGTGAGCAAAAGGCTAATTTTTCATCTATTGTGTTGACAGATCATTACATGATAAGCACTGCTGGATCAAATCATTCTTTTTTAATGGAGATCATTAGAGACGTGACTTGTGTTGACACTTATACTGAACCATTCAGTACAGGTAGGCTATCCATTTGAGACAAAAAGCAAAGCTTTAAAGTAACTTTTAGTATTTCTCTTCTTTCCATTTTAGAAAAAGCTGAAATAAAAATATTGATTCAACCTGTAGAGAAGTTTCACTTTAGGTACATTTCTGAATTAAAAGGAACTCATGGAAGCCTTCGAGGTGTTAATAAAAACAATAGCAGTTACAAAAAAGTATTTCCTACAGTACAGGTATGTTTCAAAATTTACAGATATTATATAATTTTCATTAAATATTTTTGTTAATAATAGTATATTTTATCTTGAAAAGTAAAATGTTTTTCATATTTTATAGTTAGTTAACTGCCCAGTTAAAAAAGCTGTGATCAGATGTACCTTAGTTACTGCTGATGAAAAAAAGAGATTCTCACATGCTTATTCATTATCGAAAAAAGAAGGCAATGGTTTTAAAAAAGATCCTCATGATATTGAAGTATCAGATCAAAATAATTATACAGCAACGTAAGAAAAAGATTTATTACTGAAATATTTATTTAGTTAGAAACGTTAATCATTAAATCATATAATTAATTTCAAGTTAACAAATAGGTTTTCTAATATGGTAATTACAAATACAACAAATGATAAAATTGAAGAAGAAATTTTAAGAAAGCAGATCAATGAAGCATTAGAAAGTAAACAAAGGATAGATGTTAATGCTGTAATAACTGAAGAGGAAAAATTAAAGGTACCTATAATTTATTTTACCTATTTATTAAAGCAGTTTTAGATATATTGTTACACAACATTTTTTTACCAGATGAAAGGTGAAGCACGAAATGCTCAAAAATCAATGTTTTTAAATACAGTTGTTCTCTGTTTTCAAGGATTTCATTATGGAGAAAATAATATTTTATATCCTTTAACAGAAAAAATATATAGTCATCCAATCAACAATAGCAGTAAGTTTGTTTAATTTAGTTTCAACTTCATGCAATTGTAATTATATTTATTAAAAAATATATTTTAGAAAGCTCATCAACTTGCGAATTAAAAATTTGTCGTATGAGTAAATTTTCAAGCTCTGTTGAAGGAGATGAAGAAGTTTGGTTACTAGTTGAAAGAGTGTGCAAAGGTATGAACAGTATTTTGTGAAATCATTACTTCATTTCTGTAAATACAACTTATTAAAACATAATTTTGATTTAGATAATATCAAAGTAAAGTTTTATGAATATGATGATAAAGATAATATTATTTGGGAAGCAGAAGGAAAATTCTTAAAAGAGGATGTACATCGTCAATTTGCAATTGTTTTTAAGTAAGCTTAAATGCAAATTTTTACTTTTTAATTTTAGGTTCATTCAAAAAAATTTTTGAGAATTTAATTGTAATTAATAAATATTTTTCTATATAGAACACCACGTTATAGAGATGTCACTATTACAAAACCAAAAGAAGTTTGGATAAGATTAGAAAGACCTTCTGATGGAGAAGTTTCTGAAAAGAAAATGTTTGAATACAATCCATCAAATAAAGTTATGAGTAAGTTTCAATAGTAGGTAACTTATTAATGAATTATTATTTATATAATTTTACTCAAAAACTGCAATCATTGAATAAATTTAGATAGAAAAAGGCCTTTTTCCTCTTCATTTGAAAATGAATTCAGTCCAAATGTTAATAAAAATCAGAATGTTGCATCAGAGGTTCTAACAGGCATAAGGAATTTTAGACAAGCAGAGGAAACATTTATGGACTTATCAAATTTGAATCTGACTATAAATGCTGAATTAATTTCTGGAGAATCAAATGCAGCAGTAAACACTGAATTTACGTCTGGAGAAATAAGACAATTATTGGAGGAAAATGTTCAATCTGATTTTAAAGAGTTTGAAAATTGGGACCCCAATGAAGTTGAAAGTAAGCTCTAATTTATTTAATAATATTTTTGTGAATTTATTTTTTACTCACCTCTTAAATTTTTATAGGTCTTTTAAGAATCGATTCAATAAAAAATGCAGCAAGTAGTATTACTCAGGATAGCGCAAGCAATTCTGAACTATCAAAAGTGATTAATTTATTATCTTATTAATTTATTATGACACATATTTATTTATTTATTTCACCAGATACATTACACGTAATATGTAAATATACAAAAAAATATATTTATTAATATTTTTTTTTAGAAATTCGCAGAAAATAATCTTCAAAAGATAATAAAAATTTTAAAAAATTCTGAAATGACTACAAATTCAAAACAAATATCTATCAATAAAGTAGCAAAACTCTTACAAGAATCATCAAATCATGGTAATACACCATTACATTGTTCTCTCCAACACGAGCATTACCAAATTGCAAATACCATTCTTAAGATACTAAGATTCAATCCATTACTTAATAGCATCTTAAATTTACAAAACAGTAATGGAGAGGTAATGATTATAACAAAATTTAATTTAATGTCCTACAAAAATGTTGCAGCAAATATAAAAAAATATTGTTCCAGACACCACTTCATCTTGCAGTATTAAATAATCAATTTGACATTGTTAAAGTTCTTTTGCAACATGGAGCTAATCCCAACATACGCGATAAAGAAGGTAGAACTGCTTTACATAGTGCTGTAACAGGTAAGTTTTAATTTTAATACATTCATTTTCTATATCAATATAATTTTTTTCAAATAACATAGCTCGGTTGGGCATTTAATAATTTTAAAATTTATTAAAATTTTTAGTAAACGCAAGCGCTTCTGTAGACGAACTTCTTAACTCGAATATCAAACGAGATCTAGAAGTGCACACGAATTTCGGCTTGACAGCTTTAAACTTAGCAAGTAAAATTGGTTCTTTGCGAATAGTTAAAAAACTCGTGGCAGCTGGAGCTGATGTTAATTCTAGAAACGAGTCATGCGGAAATACTTCACTTCACATTGCCGTTGACGGTAATCATACCCAAATCGTTGAATATTTGCTTAAAGAGGTATTTCTAAATATTTTTGCCTTAAAATTATTTAAAATAAAAATCAAAATTATTCGCCTTTGTTATTCAGACTAAGATCAACACCGAGTTAAAAAACTTTGAAGGGCATACAGCCTTGAATAATGCCGTTATTAAAGGTGCTGAGGAGATTGTAAAGATTTTCCAAAAATACCAAACCGGTTTAAAAATTGGAAAAAATTTCATAAACTGTTTGGTTGATGAAGAAAATGTGAGTGTTTTATATAGAAATTCATTTGACATCACATTTCACTAGAAAAAGTAAATAAAACTAGCAATTTCTTATTTTATTAACGCATATTAAACTATTTTGTTCAGATGTCTAAGGATGAAATGATACACCATGAACGAGTCATGTTGCTTGCCGCAAAATTCATTTCTCGTCCCGTTCTGGAGAAACAATCGCCTTTTGGTACTAAAAAAGAGGAGAAACTTACGGATGATCACGTCAAACGGTTAAATCCTATTTTAAATAAAACCGGAGGATGGGAACGACTGGCCCAATACATAAACCACAGTTCCTTAATTAGACTGTACAAAAAAACTTCGAATCCTTCAGCTACAATTTTTACGAAGATAAGAGTAAGTTTTAAAATTTAGTTTTATGTGAGATCATTTGTTTTTATTCAAAAATTAAATTTACCAAAAACATTGATGAAAAACTATAATAATGTTTTGTTATGTGATTTATGAACTTAGAAATTGCATTTCAGATACAAGAACCAAACATCACAGTAAAAAAAATTAAAAAAATTCTGGAGGAAATTAAAGAGTTTGAAGCTGCTGCTGAGCTAGAAAATAAGTAGCTTTTATATTCTATATTTGAATATGTATTAATATTATAAATATTATTGTCATTAACAATATTAGATTATTATAAACATACCCTATTGCAAATGTCTTATAATGTTCAATAAAATCCCGTTGATTTAAGTGCAAATGCACATATTAAATCTTATAAAAAACATTTTATAGGAATATTTCAATAGGGTACATTTGATTCTAAATTTGAATATTTTTATTCAAATGTTGTTTTTCTATTTTATTTTTGAAAACTTTTATTTTCATAATTTATATGTTGAATTATAAAATATTATTAAATAATTGTATAAATATATTAAGTAAAAACCGAAGATCGTAACATTACAATGAATTAAATTTGTTATAATAAAAAAGAATAATTTATATTTAATAAATATTTTATACCAATTTAATTACGGCACTTGAAAATTGAATTTGCCTAAAATCGTATATTATTTATGTATTCTTAATAATTTTAATTTGCTCTATTTTATTATTTTTAAATGTTTACTACAGCCGTATAATGCTACATTTTTAGTTTTAATTTTGCATTCAGAGATTTTAGTTTTTATTAATCGTGTAGTTTGATACCTGTAAATCCCAAAAAGTTCTAGATGTCCCCAACGTGTCAATTAAGCTATTCAGACGCAAAAGCACGTTGGTCGTGAGATCAGCATGTAGTTGTACTATAACTATCGCTACTTTTCTTCGATTTCTTCAGTACTTTATGTCTATGTAAATTTTCAAATGCCATTTCAATTTTAAAATAGAATAATATGAAGAAAAATAACCGCAAACGAGGTTCGTATATTTCATTTTTCCATAACTAGAAGAGTACGATAAGTATACGTTCTGTCATTCTGATCAGAGTACAGTCTAACGCCTAGAATAAGTCTAGAGACTATAGAATCTACACTAGCATGTAGCATGTACACGGTAATTCTAAAATAAATATAATGAGATAAAGGTATTAAAAGTTATATTTAATAAAATCTCAGAATAGTAAGGATAGAAAGGGGAAACAATAATACACTATACACTTGTCCATGGTTTCATATTTTTCAAAAAGCCAATTCCAATGTAAACAAAGTTTCTGCACTCTGCATAGTGGCGCCGTCACATGGTTTCTGACAAAAAGACCAAGTTGAGCAAGTATAAATCTATCACTAAATTATCTGAAAAATGTTATATACATATATGTATATATCTATAATTTTATTTACGAATTTACCGTACGATTCAAATTGACTTAAAAACATTTTGGTATTTTAAATATATTTTTACAACTGGATTATTATATTAGGTAATTATTATATTAAATTTAATTATGTTTAAGTTTATTCCCTCAATACAAATTTATATTCTTTAAAATTATATTTATTATTAAAATATGTTCATATTTAAATATAAAAAACCATTGATGTTTGCTGTTAAAAGCACATAATCTACCTTATATAGGAATTTTCGAAAAACAAATAGGTTAGGTTGGTCATCTCTTCTTAAATTATTATATATATATTTATTAAGTTGTTTCCTTTTTTAATATAAAACAAACAAATATTTAACAATTAACATAAAAATTATGTTTCGTTTAGAGAATGTTCTTTGAATATATTTTCCATTAAAACATTAAAATTTTATAAATATATATACAATTTTTAGTTCCAAAAATGATGAATCATAAATAATATCACATTTTCCTTATTATAATAATCAATTTCAATAAAATTCCTCAATAATTTCATAATATTTATATAATACATATGTAAATTCCGTTCAGATATATCCAAAATTTATTTTTTGCAAGTGGCAGTTAATAAAACTCATATTACATTGAAAAGCATCGCATTAACATCCTGTTCATCTAGAATTTAATACTTAGCGCAAAAAATAATAAAATACGATACTAATACCAACAAGTATTAAAGTAAATTTAAAGCGTTTGCGATTTGTAATTCCCCGTTTCTAAGATAAGCTATTTGCTTGCATCACACATGCGCCGTGTCTATGTATGTGTGATCCGCACGTGAAATATGTATACGTTTAAGTTTTTTAAAGATTTTTAAGTAAAAGATTGTGCAATACATATTATGTACCAAAAGTGCATTGATCATTATTTTATTTGAATTACATATATTTACTATTGATAATTTTAGCGATAAAATGACATAAATTTACTTTTTTACTATAAAAAATAATTTAATTGCCCTTTGTCTAAATTTCTGCTGCGTATACGGTAATATTTTTACACGATGTCCTGCTATGCAGCAAACATTCGTGACTGCACGCATGTATACCTACCTATTCAGTCCGAAGAAGCGAATGGGAAAAACTGAACAAGATCTGCGAATCTGCAATTGGCCGGCTGCAGAGCTCTCCTCGTTCCGTCTCTCTTCAAACGGGGAAGAACCGCGAGCTTATCAAGGTTATGCGTAGTGTACAGTCATACACGTCTACTTTTCCTCGTTGTAAAATATCGAGTAGGCGACTCAGTTGGCTAGCGGTGAGTATCGAGTTCACTTCGTTAGAGTAAAGTTCGCAATTTTTCGGATTGGGTGGTCTGTCGCTATTGTTTACAATGCCCCAGGTATTCGATAATTACGATACGTATGAGCGCAACTTGCGCAGAGTGCAGAGCTTCTCCCCGATGACAGCAGACGTGCAGGAGAATTTTTATCCCTGTACTAATTACAGTACAATAAGTAATTATTATTCAATAGTTTGTTGATTTTTGGTGCTTTTTTGAGGATCTTGGCAGGCTAGATATTAGTGCTTCAGGCAGTGCAAAGGCTGATGTGTTATCTCTTGTGTTTATAGATCATTACGCGATGAGTACTGGATCTTTCAGTCCATCTTCGATGGAGTGGCCACAAGATAATTCTTCACAGATGGATCCCATGTCACCATCAGATATTTGTAACTTAATTGGAAACATGGATTCTTCAAATGTAGATAATAATAAACCACTATGGGCAGGTAAGGGATTAGTTTTTTTGATGAGAAGTTTAACTTTTAAATATTTATTTAAAGTAATTTTTCATTTTACTTTCCAGAAAATTTGGAACTGAAAATTTTGGTTCAACCTGTGGACAAGTTTCGTTTCAGGTATAAGTCTGAAATGATGGGAACTCACGGTAGTCTTTTAGGTGAACGAGAGAACAGTAGCCATAAAAAAGAAGTTCCTACAGTACAGGTAATTATTTATTTAATTATTCGAATCAATAGATATTTTTATACTTTTATAATTTTTTTTGTAAATATTCTATAAAAAGTACTAAAATTTGCATAGAATTGGAATGTAATTGCATTTCTCACATAATGTTTAAAAATAATGATTTCTGAATGCTGGGCTGTATTTAGTATATGTTGGCTGACTGATAGTAAAATACTGGTGTACTTTTGCGCATAATCATTTTTTACCTTTTACTTTAAAAACATAAACTTTTATTCTAGATAATAATTTTAATTCATAACTTACAGTTAATCAACTGCCCTGAAAAAAATGCTGTGATAAGATGCACTTTAGTTACTGCAGATGAAGAAAGGAGATTTCCTCATGCTCATCATTTAGTGAGAAAAGATGGCAATTGTGATAGGGATGATCCACACGATATTGAAGTGTCAGATGAGAATAATTATACAGCAATGTAAGTAGAGAATAAAACAAAAAATATATACGATAATATATCATTTTGGATTTAAAAAATTAGGTTTTGCAACATGGGAATCATTCATACGGCTAAAAAGGATATTAAGCAAGAAATTTATAGAAAACAAAAGATAGAAGTATTAGAAGCAAAGAAAAGAAAAGATATTAATGCCGTAATAAGTAATAGAGAAGAATTAGAGGTTTGTTTTATTTATTATTCTTAGTTATTTCTTTTTTACTAACTAAAATATTTTCTTTTAGATGAAAGCGGAAGCCGACAAAGCTCCAAAATGGATGAATTTAAATTCAGTTGCTCTTTGCTTTCAAGGTTTTATTTACGGACCAAATAATCTTTTGTATCCATGTACAGACAAAATATACAGCCGTCCTATTAATAATCTTAGTCAGTTAATTTTCATATTAATTTTCTGTACTTCATTTAATTACAAACTTTCAAAAAGATTAAATAATATGAATTGTTATAGAAAGTGCACTAACTGGAGAACTAAAGATTTGCCGCATTGACAAAATCATGGGCTCTGTTGACGGAAATGAAGATGTATGGCTGTTAGTTGAAAAAGTCGGAAAAAGTATGAAAATTGCTTATATAAATAGTATGTTATATCAATTTAAAAACAGTATTTTATTTAAGTTAAATTTTGTTTTCAGAGAATATAAGAATAAAATTTTACGAATTGGATAAAGATACTGATAATGTTATCTGGGAAGCACATGGAAAATTCTCAGAGCTTGATGTTCACCATCAGTATGCTATTGTTTTTAAGTAAGTTTAAAATTTGAAAATTATTTAATAATTTATAATAAAAATTAAATTATTCCTCTTTTATTCTTGTTTACAGAACACCTCCATACAAAGATACTAATGTTACAGAACCACGAGTAGTTTATATAAAATTAGAAAGGCCTTCTGATGGTGAATTTTCTAATAGTATGAAATTTGTATACAAACCATCAGATAAAGTTATGAGTAAGTTAAATTTACTTCATTCAGGTGCTTTTAATTTGAATGAATTTTTGTTAATTTTTACATCATAATTACATTACCAAGTAATAATAATCTATACAAACATTTTAGATAGAAAAAGGCCTCGTCTTTCTTCATCATTTGGAAGTTCAGAATTTAAGCATAGTACTGATAAAAGCCAGAGTGCTACATCAACATCTCCAATGGACATACAAACTGGTGCATCAGAAACATTTGTCGACCTTTCAAACATAAGTGCATCATCAAGCTTTCAATTAAATTCTACAGAATTCAAACAACTAATAAATGAGGGCGCTGGATATGAAGAATTTAAAAATTGGGATCCCACAGTATTCGTTGGTCAGTACCTACTTTATTTATTTCTTATTTCTATTGATTACTTATTTGTTATTTTTTTAAATAATTTATTTTGCTTTTCTTTCAAATTTTTGCAGATATTTTAAATTGCTATTCATCAAATTCAATTACTACTGATGGTCCACGTGAATATGAAGAATCAGGGGTAATCATTTATTTAATTTATTTATTAAATTATTTTTAACTTTAATTGTAAAAATAAAAACATGGTTTTTAGAAATTTGCTGATAACAGTCTTCAAAAAGTAATACAAATTCTGAAACATTCAGAAAATAATACACAGTTAAAACAAATTAATATTAATAAAATAGCAGAAATATTGAAAGAATCAACAAATTATGGTGATACACCTTTACATTACTCTCTTCGTCATGAACAGTATAAAACTGCAAAGAATATTCTTATGATATTAAGTATTGATCCATTACTTAAAAGCATTTCGAATTTGCAAAATAGCACTGGAAAGGTAAATATATAGTTAGTTAAGAAAAAAAATGTAATGATAAATTGTATTTCTGAAAAATTTCTTTGTAGACTCCACTGCATCTTGCTGTATTACAAAATCAACCTGACATTGTCCGAGCTCTTTTAAAACTCGGTGCTGATCCCAACATATGTGACGAAGAAGATGCAACCTCTTTACATAACGCTGTCATAGGCAAGTATCTAATTATTGAGGATTACATTTATATACAAAAAAATTTCTATAAGCAGGGAAATCATGTTGATAATTTTTTTAGTGAGTGCAAATGCTTGCATAAGTGCACTTATTAATTCGGGCATGAAACTGAATTTAGAAGCGCACACAGAGTTAGGCTGGTCAGCTCTACACTTAGCAACGAAATCCGGTACTCTTTCAACTGTGAAAATGCTCGTAAACGCTGGAGCTGATGTTAACTCCACTGACATGACATATGGACGTACTGCACTTCATATCGCTGTAGATAATAATCACAAGCATATTGTTGAATATCTACTTAAAGAGGTAGGTCGTAATTCTTTATGAGATACAATTATTTTCAAATCAAATTTCTAATAGTAATAAATAACGTATGTAAAATTGAGCGATCAATTAAGTTCTAATAAAATTCTATTATTTTTAATGTAGACTAAAGTTGATGTCAATATGAAAAACTTTGGAGGAAATACAGCATTACACAGCGCTGTTGTCAAAGGGGGCAAGTGTGCTGAGGAACTTATAAAAATTTTGAAAAAATATGGAGCTGATCCAAAGATTAGAAATAATTACATAAATCATGAAGAAGAAGACGATGAAGAAACTCAAAACGTAATCATTGTTTACAATACGTTTAACATTAAATAAAAACAAATTATATTTTCAGTGTTTTCATATAAAAATTATTTTTCAGCTTTCAATTTCACAATTAACAATCGACACCTGCAGTACACAAATTAAGAGTGAAAGCAGCAGTAGTGAAGAAGAAGATGAACCAACAGAAACAGGAGAATCGTCGTTTGATCTCGCCCGAAACGATCCTCAGGTAATATTAATATAAATATTACTTGAAATTAGGAAGCTTGCAAAACACTCGTTAATAAAACGTTAAATTTCAATAGCTGATGGAACTACTGAAAGAAAAGCCTGCCGAACCAATGCCAGAAGAATTGGACCTAAAAGTGGAATCTGAGGATGAAATTTCGTTGGAAGAACGTTCCACAATACGCAATCAAGAGCAGCAAAAACGACATTCCTCTGATACGCAATCGATTCCTGTTGCATCCCCAAGTCAACAACAGCAAAAGCGACATTCCTCTAGTACGCAATCGATTCCTGTTGCTTCCCTAGAAACTTTTAAGGAGGAAGACGAGCCGTTTTCAGATGTGCACGTACAACGTATAAGTCCTATTTTGAACAAAACTGGAGAATGGGAGAGATTGGCCCATCATATGAATCGCGGATCGCTCGTAAGGCTATATAAAAAAATGTCGAATCCTTCAGCTGCGTATTTTAAGAAGATTCAAGTAAGTAGTTAACACTGTAGATTATTGACACCGTCCTCTATTACAGAAATATTTCAACAATGTCAATTTTAATTTTTAGTTGCAACAACCAAATATAACAGTGAAGCAAGTCAAAAAGTATTTGAAAGATATAGAAGCTATTGAAGCTGCTGACGAATTGTAAAAAGAAAGTTGTTACATTCTATATTTTGATACATATTTGATAATACCCTTCTTTTAACTTTATGTATAATATTATTTTATGACCTACTTACCACATTCTAGTTGCTTGATTTTATTTCTTATATTTGACTAGTAATTTTTAATCACAATGTAAAGCTGTTATACACAAATTGTAAAAATGTAATAAAGATTTTATTTTTATAAAACGCTATTTAAAGACTTTTTATTAATGAATAAAAATTTAATCCGAAATTACTCTAGATTCCATTAAACTTTTTAACTCTTCGTCTATCTTTATTTCAATTAAGCAGACCTCTCATTCTTTATTCGCTGGCTCGCACGCGGAATCTTCCATTCATACATCTTACATGTAAATATATCTAAGAGTTAATTTACCGCTAAAATATTATCCGTGTTACTCGCATATATCGTGACTAATTTCACTTTTCGTGTATCGTGTAATCATAGACGAGGGGCGGAGAGTAAAAGTGATACGTATATAAATTAAAAAGACGCACGCGAACGAAATCAAAGGCGATGCTAATCATTGAAAGCCTTGAACTCCCGGATTTCCGGGCACTACCCTACAACGTGAAACCCCCCTGAAACGGTCAGTTCTAGGTTGAGGCTTTCTCTTGCTTCTTTTTCTGGAATATTTAGGCTTTTGTTGGCTAATAAAGTCGGCGATTTTATTCGATCTTGCGATTCAGTATTTTATTATGTTCAATATTATAAAGATATATATGTATAAAAGAGAGCTATTTTGTGATTCTATTAATAAAAGTTATGTACGTGCTTAAAAAATCAGAGGAAAGTAGATAAGATTATAGCACGTATGTGGCTTTTTAATCAGTTAGTTGTATTGTTCTTTATTTACTTTACAATGACTACTAATCAGTTAAAAATTTTACCAACTTTTACTTTGTTAAAATTATTGCGATATTTTTTAATTTGTTGCAGGCAGTAAAAATCAATAAACAAATTATTCTTAAGTTTAAATGCCAAAATAATTAACTTCAAATAACTTCTTTAATTTTTAAAACAGTTTTTTCGCGGATCTAATTAAAAGCAATAACAATTATTTAAAAATAACACATATTCTGTTTATCGATTACCATCTCACGTTTCAACTAAAATCTCTCGAAAATCTATGCCATCGTGCAGCAATTTATCTGCGCGCAACATCAACCAAAATTTCGCCGCCTACTGCCTCCCGCAAAACTCCCCTAAACGCACGACGAAAACCATCTTCGCAAGCGCAACAACACCCCGATCGCATCGACATCAGGCACTTCATCCAGAGCCTCGCGGCGCGGCGGCACTCAACGTGCCTCTCGCGTAAAATATTTTTAAAGCGATCCCGGGTGAATCGGCTCCCGGGCGCGCTCGCGTTTATTTTTCCTCGAGCTCTCTCCGCGGCGCCTCGCGCGACCGGATAACTATGACATCGCGTAGGTGTTCGAGCGGACCTCTGCTTCCGATAAAATACACTGCCGCGGACGCTATGCTCGCGCTGAGACTCGGACTGAAATACCGGGGCTTTTTCTACTGAGGAGCGCCGCTTTGAACGGGATTTTTTGGGGTTTTGATGAGAAAAGCGGGTTGAATGAAAATGGGTTGAATCGAAACACGTCGGTTTATCGACGGGCGACTGAAACGAATTTGGTTTAATATTAAAATTATAATACTTTTGAATTTGAATTTGAATTAGTTTTAATGAATTTTGATTTTATCAATTTTTGGTGCTTTTTAACTATTTTCTAACATTTGACTAAATATGTATATAACTTTATGTAACAAATGTTGATTGTAATATTAATTTACTGTAGAGAAATATGTGGGATTTGTGTAAGTTACTTTTTGTTTTTTGTTTGACAAAAGCCTATTTGTAGGATATTAAAACTTGACACTTATAATCTCTGACTCAAAATCCTGCAGATTAATCGGAAGTTTATTTTTAAGTCCAATATCTTTTGTTTAAAAATACATTCCGCACTAATATTTCATAATTTTCAAGGTTAAATGTCAACATTAATACAATTTCATAATACTACGTGTTATTGTTATTCGTTTCAATACTAATAAGCATTTATTAATCAACAAATTATGCAGGTTGATTATTAAAGTAAAAAAACTAAACTAAATTATTATCTAAATCTCGGCAACTCCATTTATTCAAGTTACACCTTTTCAACAGTAAAATGGGAACGTCGCATTACTACTCAATTTCTCCGAAGCATCGGAGAATCTTTCCACTCTAATAAGACGTCTCCCGGAGGGATAACAATTCTTGCAGAGCTCCGTAAAATAAAAAAAAAAGGGGGGAAGTACCAGTCGGTACTTGACCTTCGGCTGCCATTTGCCCAAACGGTTCGAACGTTTTGCTTATGCGGCACTCTTAACCCGACGGTTCCCGAGATTTTGAATTACTCGACACGAGAGAACGTCCTTCCTTTTCGGCGTCGTGTGCGTGCACACGTATGTGAATTCGACAAAAGCACCGTCTCGGCTTTTCTCTGTTCTAGTTTAAACTCTGTATCGTTCCCGAATTGCAAAAACTCAAGTGGCCTACTATTTTGCTTAATTTGTCAGAATGCCAAGTTTCGTTCTATATAAAAACGTGTTTTATTATGTCATTCGTCCGCGGAAACTATGAGGAATTTTTCAATTAGTGGATCTGAACGGCGAGGCTTTTGTTGAAACATTAAGCGATGATCGCGAGACCTTCGGATTGTTTCCTTATAAGCGTCAAAAATATTAATGTGAAGTGGCAGTATTTACTTTATTTTCTCTTTTATAAAAAAAAAACGTCTAGAAAAGTAAAGTAAAAGAGAGAGGCGATTTATAAAGGTTAAAAAGTTTTAATATAAATATTCTAATAAAAGATTTTTCCTTTCTTTTTTAAATTTGCATCTAAATTTAAAGTGGATTAAAAAAAGAAGTTTTTGTTATTACGGGACAAGAATGCGAAAAATAAGAAAATCAAACAAAAATAGATTTTGTTGCTCAGAGGTCATTGATTTATTATACACTATCATATTCGCGACCTTCCTCTGCCACCGAATTTAACAATCAAATTAAAAAACAATTCAACAAAATACTCGGCGCGTACTTAATAAAAAAAAAAAAAAAAAGAAAAAAACTCAATCGCCCGACTCGAGTTAGATTCGAGCTTCCAGTCTGCCCAGCGACACGAGCACTTAAATATGCATTATAGGAAGAAGCGGCCATCTGGATAGCTATAATTTGCATTAATGGTTTTCATGCCTGGAAAAGGGTCGTGCAGTGTTCCACGGGCAGTTATCGGCAACAGGTTACACGTGCCGATGAACGAATATGAATAATTCCCGCATTTGATGACCTGACCGCGGCGATTGTCGTAGTGTATATATATAACTTCGGGCGACGAGTCCTCGTCCGCGGAGCGGATGTGGATTCGCGGAGGATCTGGCCTGATCCGTGGGAAGGAGGAGCCGCCGCGCGACGGCTGGAATGATCGGTGCGCGCGAGAGGTGCGCGCAGGTAAATTCTTTGAGCGGCTGCTTCGGGAGATGAAGCTCCCTCGGAGTCGTTTGAATTTCGTCGCCGATGGGTGGAGTGATTCGGCGGTGGAGAGAGGGGCTGGTTGGCGTTTTCAATTTTTGGAACGTTGCTCGTTAAATCGGGCGACAGGTTGGAATGAATGGACAAAAAAAAAAGTTGAAACAGTTGCGGAAAAAGCGCAATAAAACAAAATTCTTAACTAGTGAAACGACTTTGATTTAAGGCGCACAATTAAAATTTATAAATAGAATAAATACCTTGCAAAAGTATGTAAAAGCTCACTATAAAATATAAATCATTCAATAAAAAATTTGCCAAATCTTGAACACTACAGGGGAGACCTGGGCAAAACGGACACCCCCTATTATTTCTGATATCGCTGTTACGAAAATTCTGAAATAAATCAAAGTATATTATGTGTGTCATTAGCATCAAAGTTTCAGTACTTGCGCGCTGCTCGCGACAATAACATCGCTTACAAATAAAAAAATTGATTTTAGTCTGTGAGCTTATGATGTTATCAAGGTAAAAAAGTGAACTTATTTTTTACATGGATGACGAAATTAATTAAAAAATAGTATCAGGCTATAGTATTTATAGATATTTTACCAAAAAAAGCTTTTAGAGTCAATATCAATTTTTTTTTCACTATAGTTTTATCAAAGAAAAGTCATTTTATCCATTCCGGGCAAAACGGTCACTCTGTCCTGTATTGATAATATATATTATATATTATGTACAATTATATAATATTATATTCTCATAAGTAGGGGTTTATGGCGTCCGCAACAAGGATGGAAGAGTGAGAGAGAAACTTCATTTATGCCTACCGTCGTAATTTTCCACTGGTGCGAACGAGATAGACTTATGTAGAATAACCCGTCTGTTGCCATAAACCTCTATAAACAAATGTATATATAAATATGATCAAAGATGCTTATTTAACCAATTTTTATTGAATTTTCCTGAGGGTGTCCGTTTTGCCCGGGTCTCCTATTTCTTATAAAGAAATCGAAAATCTCGAAAATGAAGCAAGCTCCCCACAATTTGAAAAATTCCCCCCCCCCCCCCTCCCTCTCAAGTTCGATCTTCGCGTTACCCGGCGACTCACGCGAGGCACGACATATTAGCTGCAGCTTTACGTGTTACGATTGAGCGGGAGACCGGTCAAACGTGCTGCATACACACAGGCGCACGGGCGAAAGGGTTCGTTCGGCTGGTGGGTTCATTTTATACATGATTGGAGTTTGGCCTCGTATATATATATATATACGCGTGTGCGCATTCTCGCCCCGTGCACATTATTTCGGGGGTAATATTAAACACGCGTCCCGAACGCCGAGGCGAAAAGACGACTACTGGCCTACTGATATGCCTTTCGTGCGCGGATTAGCGGGGTGTAACGATTCGATCAACGCTGCAAATGAGATCGAGCAGCGACGAGGTCGTTTTCGGGGATTTGTTGGATATATATTGGCGTGGACTTGATAATTTTCTGTTGTTTACGAGCTTTTCAGTGAGATTCCGTCATTGGGGTGGTGGAGCTGCTCGTTTAAATTGGCAAACGATACTTTTACCATCTCGTATTGCAGGCGGTTTCTCGGGTTCGGTCTCGCGGGATTTAATAAAGCTGGGGGTATGAGGCTGGAAAATGTTTGCCTTTTTACTTATAATCGGAGAGTAAGGGCTCGTTAAAAAGTCGCAAGTTGACACGACGCCAATCTGTTAAAAATTGATATCGTAGCGTGTTTATTTGCTCTGTTATTTCATTGAAATATACTTTTTAACGTAGTGTCTACAAAACAAGAATGTATTAAAGTTTTAACTACATTTACACTGCGAATTTTTTAGTAATCCTACAAAATAGTTCTTTAAATAACCTACTTTAAGAGAGATAATAGGTACAATCTACTTTTCAAAGTGTTTTCATGTAGATACATCAAATTCGCAGAATCAAAGCTTTTAAAAATTTGAATTTTTAAAATTTTGAAATTTGTTCTCCAAGCTTGCAAACATTACAATTTCAAAGTGGAAACAACCCCCGCTACTGATCCATAAAGTGCAACGTTTAATCAACGCTAAAATAAGAAACTAGACTTTGTTGAAGCATCTGGAAGACTCGGAAAGCCGGGACTTTCCAAGAAAGCTCCACGAAACCGTCAACGACGGTCACTGCCTGCAGTCGAGCCTCCACCAGCTCGCAACTAACCTCTTTCATTTCAGCTGCAGAGTTCGAAGAGCAGGCAACAGCATCAGCGTCATCGTCACTATTATCATCAACAGCGGCAGCAGCAGCAGTAGCAGCGTTGACGACGGATCGAAGCGTATATAGCTCGGCTGCGCGACAGAGACGGCACGGCAGCTGCTGAGCGCGCGAGAGAAAGAGAGAGAGAGAGATAGCGAGTTGGTTGAGGTTAGTCCGGCTCTCTCCTGGTGGGCGGGGGAGGGGACTCTGCACCGACACACATATCCACGAGAGTATAGCGTCGGCGCTTGCGCGCGGTGGGAGCTCTCGCGCAACTCGTCGCGTCGCGGGGAAGAGGCCAGTCAGTGTGCGCGGCGCGAAGTGCGTGTGTAGTAGCAGAGAGCGAGCGGAGAGAGAGCCTTGAAAGGCCCCGAGTCGTCGCATACGCATCAGCCGTCGTGGCAGCAGCAGCAACACTAGCAGCAGCAGCAGCAGCAGCTTCTTCTTAGTTAGAATCGAAGCCGAGCCCGAGCCATTCTAATAAACGTCCGCCAGCAGAAGCAGCCAGTGCGGCCCTCTCTCTCTGCCTCGCCTATCCGCCGCCAAAGCTCGCGCGCCGCCGCGTCAATATATGCGCGCGCGTCTACTGCTGTGGAGAGCGAGAGAGAGGCGACGAAGAAGAAGTAGCAGTAGCAGCAGCAGTAGCAGCAACAGCAACAGCAGCGCCTAGAGCACAGAGAGAGAGAGAGTGAACCGTGTATACACACACACGTCGTGCCGCCTCGCCAGGCCTGCGGTGAAGACGCTCGCGAGGCTGCCCGCCTCCGCCGCCGCCGCTTCCTCTCTCGGCCCGAAGCGCACCAGAGAGAGGGAGGGAAAGAGGAGAGAGAACGACGACGCTCGCCAGTAGTAGCAGCAGCGGGTCGAGGCTAAGTAGTAACGCCGCCAGCGGTAAGACAGACGATAAAGCAGCAGCAGCAGCAGCAGCAACCTTCGAAGAAGAGCCGAGAAGAAGAAGAAGAAGCAATCGCAGAAGAAGAGGAGGAGGAGCAGAAGGCAGCCAGCGCGCCAGTGCCAGCCAGCAGAAGCACTCGCACAACTCTCTCTCTTCTCTCTCTCTCTCTCTCTTCCCTCCTCTCTCTCTCTCTCTTCTCTCTCTCTCTGTTTCTCTCTCCGCTGTCCGCCAGCGCACGCACGATACACGCGACCTAGGAAGAAGAGAAGAGCCTACAACGAGGAAGAAGACTACGAACTGCCACTACTCCCTCTCGGACCTGCCTCCTCTAGCTCTCTGTCGAGAGAAGCAGCAACGGAGAGAGAGGAGAGAAGAGAGAGAGGGAACGACGAGACATAGACGAGGAGCACGAAGAAGCAGCGGCCGAATGCCCTCGGCGGCAGGAGCAGCCAGGGAAGTGATCACCGCCAGGCCGAGCGCCGCCCGCTCCTCTAAGCTGGACAGCCCCGGCAGGAAGCCCATGCAGCTCCTCGTAAGAGTGCAGTGAGTGCCACAGCGGGGACTCGCACAGGTCTCTCGGCGAAAGAGAGAGGGAGCCGTAGAGAGAAAGCGCAGCTATTGTATCAGAAAGGGAGCCAAAGAGAAGAATGATACGGTGCGCGAGTGTGTGTTTTACTTGAGAGGGAGGAGAGGAGGTGGAGAAGAGAGTGAAGAGAGAAGAGTAATAAACGTGCGTGGTGCCTCCGCGTTATACTCGCGTGTGCGCGCTCTCTCCTTCGCTCCGATAACCTCCGCTTACATTTCCACGAGCCCGTAGTCGTAGCGGTGCGTCCTCCCCTCGCCACCCCCCTTTTTTTCGTTTTTCGTTTTTTCCGTTCCACCGCGACGACCGCGACGACCACCACGACCACCACGACCACGACGACGACGACGACGACGACGACGACGACGACGACTTTGTGAGTTGTGCGCGAGTGCAGAGCAAAAATAAAAGACACGCACGAGCGGCTGCTCCCCCCCTTTCTCGATAAGAGATTCTCCGCAGCCTAGATTGGGAAGAGAAGCAAGCGCCCAGGCAGCAGAGAGAAGAGGCGCAGGAGGAGAAAGTTTCGAGCATCCCAGCAGCAGCAGCCGAGCAGCGGCATAACCCACCAAGATGACCTCCAACAACTCGCAAAAGCTCTCGACGACGGAGCGCGTGATCAAAAGTAAGTACTACCCTTACACCCCCTCCCCCTGCCCGACCGCCCACCCACCCCGCCGCCGCCGCGCTCCGAGGGGCTGTGGCTCTAGGTTAATAAGGGGAGCAGAACGCCGAACGTTACCTGCCTATCCAGAAAACCGGGATTGACCCCTCCGCGCAAGCACAGCGCGCCACCTTGCCTCACATGGACGTACGTGCGACCCCTCTACTACCACCCTCGCTCTCTCGCTCCCTCCTACGTGTCGATTCCTTCGAGGGCTGCACACACATCACGATTTCGAAGCTCGTGTTTTTCGCGGGATCATTCCCGAGGCGCGTAGATGCTTTTTTTTTCTTTTTAGGTTAGGTGTGCGCGCGAGAGGGAGCTTTCTCTCCTTCGGCGGCCCTCCCCCGTGCGCGAGAGAGCGCACCTGACGTTCTCTCTCTCTCTCTCTCTCTCTCTCGATGCACACACAGTCTTGCGGGAGATTTCGGAGGGGGAGAGGGGGAAGGGGCGGTGGGGCGCGCAATGTTTTTTAACGATTATTCTCGACGGCGGGGGATTTTGCGCTCGCGCTTTAATTTTGCACGGCGTTAATCGACAAGTTTTTAGGTCGTACGTGACCCGGTGAGGGAATTCCTTCTCTTCGCCTCGTCGTCGTCGTCGTCGTCGCCGTCGCCCCGGGAAAATCGATAGCGCCTTTTTTGCAGGATATTTAATAATTCCTCTCGCGGCGACGACGGCGACGACGTCGCTCTCTCTCGGCCCTCGAGACACGACGTATGCGCCGCCGTTTAAAAAACCGGACGGAGGAAATTCTTTCTTTCCTTCGATAAGCTGCCCGGCGCCTCGGTCGTGTTTCGTTTCTCTCGCGATATTTCTTTGAGGTTACGCCACTTAACCTCCTTCCCTCTCGGCGCCGGTTTTCTCCTCTCCGTCCGGCGGGCCCCGGCCGAGGGAGGCGGACGGGGGGGTTATATTGCGCCGGTTCGACTTTGTGTTTCCGAGCGAATGGCCGGATTTTTCCGCTCGGTTTGAGGAAGTCGCAGGAGGAAGCCACTGTGTAAGCCCCGGGCTCTCTCTCTCTCTCTCTCTCTGGGCTGGATAGGTACCGCACACGGCGGTCGAGTGCGCGCGCACTTGTCGCGATTCTTCACGCCGAGTGCGCAAAGTAGAAAAGGTCCGAGTATACGCGGCCCGGAGGGAGAGACGGAGAGAGAGTTTATACAAATGCAGATGGTTTGAAGAGAGGGGGATTATTCCGAGGGCACGTGTTTAGCTTTTTCCTTTCTTCCCCGCTGCGCGAGAGAGCGAGCTTTTTTGCTCCTTTCCCTCTGTACCGCGGGGTTATATAGGAGGAACGGGCGCAAAGAGAGAGAGAGAGAGGGCTTTTGAATTTTTAGCCGAGGGAAAAAAAAGAGGCTCTCCGGGAAAAATTGTTGATCTTTAATTACGGCTCGTTTCGCGGTGAAAAGGGAATTTTCGGCGAGTTTCGGGGGGGGAAAAAAAGGGGTTTGTTTGAATGCTGCCAAATAAATGTTTGTTTGGTGCTGGAAATTCTTCCTTTTTTTTTTTTCGTAATTTGGATTTGCGTTGATTTGGCGCTGTTTAGTTAAACTTTTTCGAGGCATGTATACACTTTACATTAATGTGGCAAACCTCGCCTTTTTAATTTATCAGTTGAAAATTAACTTATTAATAAAAAGATCCGGTTTATTCGCCCTCAAAGCAGATTATGAACGTAAAAAGCGTTTTCTCATTTATTGAAAATTGAATATTTAGCATCAGATAGGCAGCTAATGTATTTTTTTTAAGTATTTTTTTTTAAAACATTCTTTGCCGATCCGTGAATGGCCTTTTCCAATCAGATTTAAGCATTTCTTGGGCTGAAAAATTGAGTAAATTCTGTAATTTCTTCTTTTTCGGTATTTCTAAAAGCAGTATATTTTCGATACAGAAAATCAAAATGAGCGAGAGGCAGAATCTCGTGGCGAAATTTACGATTTAAGAAATTTCTCGCAGAAGGAGAATTATAAACGGTTAATTAGTTCATCTGATCATCAGTTTCTTTAATCTCCCAATCATTTCATAACCATCCTCCGGCCTTTTCCCAACACTTTCAACATTCAAATTCATTCCTCGATATATTTCAGCGCACCTTTCCGGCGACAATCAACGACCGGCCGTCCATCCGCGAAGTAACGAATTCAAATTCGATCTTATCGCGCTGCGCGCCGCGAAGGATTCTCGCCTCGTCCACTGATCGATCGAATCATTACCGTCCCGTGTCGCATATTTTTTTTTTTAGGTCCCCCTCGGTTTTAGCGCGGCCTATTCTCGCGGGCCTCTGTTTTTCGGCCACCTGCGTTTGTTTACCGTGCTGCTGCCGGGGAGGGGAACCATTCGACTTCTCGCGTCCGTTTTTTTTTCTTCGCCGGATAGATAATATTGAAGGGATTGACTTGTAATTGTGGATTCTGTTTTCGTCGAAATGGATTACGTTGATGCGTACTCAATGGAATCTTATCTTTTCTTGACCTACATATTGTTTCTTGTTTATTTTACTCTTGAATGAGCCATAAAGAAGAAGAAAATATATGTAATACGATTGATTATGCAATAGGTAATAAAAAGATAATTTTAGTACAGAAAGTGTAACCTATTGCAAAGTTGCAAAAGTAAACTACTATGCCAGAGCTGTCATTCCGTAAAACAATTATTGACCCACATTTAACCCGAGCTTCCCCTTATTTTTCCAAATTGATCAAAATTCCCGACAGACTTATTAAAATGCGCATCGAGCGTCGAGGCGACGTTTTTACAAAAACGCGTCGTTCGTTCGCTCTCGCTCCTTTCCTCGGCTCTCCTGCTTTGCCGAGCTCGTACACATTCAAGCTCCTCCCGGAGGAGCGAATCGAGGCATTCCGCGATTTTCTAAAAGCGAGCGAGAGGAATCTCGCGAGGAACGCCGAGGAGCTCATACGATATAAGGGATTCCGGTGATTTCTCCGGAATTTCCGCGCGCGCGAAATCGCTCCGAAATTTTCCCGGGGTAAACAGAGGGAAAAGAGAGCGGCCGTTAAATTTTTCTGTGCGCGCGCCGGGAGTCCCTCGAACGAACGAATTCGAGAGGAGCCGCCGGAGGAAAGCGAGGGATATGATCAATATGTATCTGCTCGGGGGCTTGCAAAAATTACGATAGTGCCTTTTACGTCTTAATCTAGGCGACGTTATTTACGGCTCGGCGTTCTGCATTCAAATCGACGCATTTAGAAGTATAATTTTACGAGCTGTACTCGCTCAAAATTAGATTAGGCATGCCTTGGCGGCAATTTTCTTTGGAAAAGCGTCCGTTTGCGGACTTTTAACTTTTTTTTTTTACTTTTGTATTAACCGACTTGTTTAAAAGCGATAGGATTCAGGCGGAGATCGGGACATTTTTTGCGGATTAAAAATTCGATGAAATTGTCATTCGCGACTT
Organism: Ormyrus labotus; assembly: GCA_035582975.1. Classification (NCBI taxonomy): domain Eukaryota; kingdom Metazoa; phylum Arthropoda; class Insecta; order Hymenoptera; family Ormyridae; genus Ormyrus; species Ormyrus labotus. Next base: position 14,874 of record JAWWEO010021477.1, on the reverse strand, counting down.
CGAGCGATGAATTATTCAGTTTTTTTCGTCGAAAATACCGCCGAGCAGCGAAAAAAAATTCAGCGATTTCTATTTTTTTCCGACGGAACAACAAATCCTCCCGCAAAAATTCATGACTTTAATCGCGCGTCGAGCACTCGAGTCCCGAACCGTGAGAACGATAACCGTATATAAGTAACTCGAGAGCGCGTCGGAAAAATAGGACTAACTCTCTCTTCCGACGTGCCGCCTGAATCATCATCGAGAACCGCCTTTCCCGGACGTGTTTATTAACTCCCGGCAGCGATATATCGGGACTTTTATTACTTTATTCGCCTCGGCGGCGAATTTTCGTAAATAAATGTATACAGGGAGAGGGGGGGGGGGGGCTCGTACCTGGGCGGCTCTCCGGCTCGTTTCTTTGTTCCCCTCGGCGCCGCGTAAAACGCAGCGAATCTTTATTAGAGACGCCTTCGTGTTTCCCTGCAAAAAAAAGAGAAGCCACCGGAGAAGAAAGGCGGGGGGAGGCCCTCCATTATTACTTCCACCCTCCGCGTAATCGTCCCTCGCACTCTCTCTCTCTCTCTCTCTCTCTCGTTGCAGGGAATTTTTCACGGGGGGAAAAGCGAAGAATTTTCGGACAGGCTGTGGAAATACTCTCTCTCTCTCTCTCTCTCTCCTTTCTGCGTGCCAGGCCAGTCGTGACCTCGCGTGCCTGATGAACCTTGAGGGAGAGAGAGAGAGAGAGGGAGAGAATCGGGGCGCGGTTTTAGACGAGTGAAAAATTCTGCCCGATAAAGTTGCCTGGGGCTTTATCGGATGTTGCGCACCTTTGGAATCCGTATCGAAATTCCTGCTGCGTCCGCTTGTTTTTTTTTTTTCCTTCCTCTTTCGCCTCCCCCTCCCTCCTCCCCTCCGTTTTCGAGCAGCGTTTCCAGAGGGCAAATAATTTCGAGTAGAGAGAGAGGCGCCATCGATTTTCGCGATCGCAAGGTTAGCCCTTCGTTATCGAATTTTTGCGGCGCGCGCGCAAAAACGGGGGAGGGCTTTTTTTAAAAGCGGGATCGATGAGGAATTTCGGAGCCACCAGTTTTCCAGTACGTAAATATCAGGGGGGGGGGGGGGAGAGGCGGGCGAGCATGAAAACTGGCGGAAACGATCGTCGGGGAAACGTTAATGCCTCGGCTGTTTTACGCGAATAATTTTCCGCGGCGCGAATATGCATAAACTTCAATGGAAGCGGGAAGTTAAGAATTGAAAATTTTAAGTCGCCCCGCTTTTAGAGCTTTCGATGCGCGAGCGCAATTTGCGACGCGTCGTTAAATGGGACGGGGGGAATTTTCGAAAAACGCGAGGCACTTTTTGACTTGCAAATCTTTTTGCAAATCTGGTTTAGACGTCGCATTTCGCGTCGTAAAATTGGAAGCTTTTCGAAATTCCAGGCAAGTTATACGAACGGAAGGCCTTTGTCGATATTTCATACATTTTTTAAAATCTCAAAATGACGATATTTCTAAATATCGAAGTGCTTGGCGATAAAAAATAATGCGCGTTCTACTTTTGGGGATTTTCGAAAAAAAAAAAAAAAAATCAAGGCCGCGCCGAGTTCCAAGTAGTGCAGCATAATTTTTGCATCGAGGTTCGAGATCATGTAAATAACGCTAATAAAGCCAAGCTTTAAATTACGCAAAGATGTCAAATAATAAAAAGTAAAATGACATTCATGATACCGCGCTTTAAATTTCAAATTCGCTTTTCTTCCTCGAGCCAGTAAACGTAAAGCTGAAATCCTTTTAAAGCTCGTTTTAAATGTCTTACATGTTGCTTTTTTTACTATAAAGTCATTACTTTTCTTGCGCAATGCCTCTTAATGAGGTCATATCTGTTAAAAGTCAATTAAAAAATATAATAGTTGCAAAATTACGGCATCGCGACTTTTATAATGGAAGTTTAACACGCAAAATTCTTTGTTAATTGCCTTTGAACATATATAAATCTACATACAAGAGTGCAATGCCGGATAAAAGTGGATTAAAAAAATTCTAGCGACCCTTTGCTTTTTATGCTACAGCAAAGCTGATTTAAAAGTCGAGGCGAATTTCATTTCGATGCAGCGAGTTTTAACTCTCTCGCGCGTCACTTAACTCTTAAGTAGATGCGACTCGAAGGAACATACACTCGGTATTGCGACGAAAATCTTGCGCAAAGTGCGATTAATTCCAATTCTGCTGTACTCTTAATAATTCTAATAAACGAGCTGGGGAATTTCTGAAATTTTTCAATTTCAATTTTTAGAGAAGAACGAAATACGTGTTTAATTTCAAAAACTTGTTCTACGCGGATCTAATAACGTTTCGGTTTATATTAAATTTTGGAGTTTGCATCGAATAAAAGCATAAAATTCAAAGGGAGGAAAATGAAAAATTTACATTTCGAATTACAATCTCGTAACTCCGGGGGATATTTCGAAGCTGCGAAAATTAACGTACCTCCGCAAAATCGCGAAACAATTCTAAAAAAAAAAAAAAAAAAAAAAAAAAACCGCGCAACAACAATCGCCGTCGGCAACAAGCGCGGCTTAATAAACAAAAGCCGCCCCTCGCAAATAAAGCCATATTCTCCGGCGGCTCCCGCCGAAAAAAAATCCTTTCCACCCCGCCGTGCGCTCCCTCCTCCGCGCGCGGAGCCGGAAAAAGGGAGAGAGACTCGGCAGGCAATAACAGATGAGAGACGTGTGTGCACTTGAAGCCGCTCCGGCAATCTGCAGAGGCCTCCGCGCCGGGGGGATGTGGATTGATTTTCCTTTTTGCCGAGGCCACGATGCTGCCGCCGCCGCCGCCGCCGCTATCGACCTGGACTCCGTGCGTGTGTGTGTCTATGTGTGCGCGCTTGCTCGCCCAGCCCCCGAGAGCGCCGCGCGCGCACTTTTTCTCTCCGCTCTCTCTCTCTCTCTCTCCCTCGCGCCTTCCCACGAGTACACTTTTGCCCTTCGATTCCGCGTGGCTCCGGGAGTCCCTCGGCGCCCGAAACCGGGAGCTTCGATCTTCCGCTGCCGACGACCGTCCCCCCCCCCCCTGCGCTGGGTGAAATATGTTGTTTTCTTTTTTTTTGTTCTCGAGGGGCAAGGGGCGGAGGGGCGTAATCGCGCGAGGCGCGATTGGGACGTAATTTTTTTCTTTTTCGTCGAGCGAGCGGCTCGGCGGATTTCTGTAGGCGGATCGGAATTTTTCAATGCCGGTAAATTTTTCAGGGGAGAGCCGAGAGAGAGAGAGAGAGAGAGAGAGAGAGAGAGTGCAGAGCGCGGAGAGTGAAAATGCGTTTTGCGGGATTGAGGGCCGAGCTGCGATTGGAATCCGATCGTGTGATTCGCGAATTCGTCATTGTTTTTTGCACGGCGGGGATTCCCGGGATAAATACCGGGTCGCTTCTCGGAGAGGACTGTTGCAACTTCGCAGGTCAATATTGAGAGAGTTTTTGGTATTGAGTTTTGATTAAAAAATTGAATATTTTTTCGACGAAAGGACTAAGAAAACTGTATAGCTGGATCAATTGTTGTTATACTATTTGATGAATTTTCGAGTAAAATTAGTGTTTCTCTTGCGAAACTTGATTATATTCTGCTGTTGAAATAGTTGAATATATACTCTGGGAATTTGCTCGATAAAATTAAATTAAATTCCAAACTACTAATCCCCGAAAAGGGAAAGTTTAAATTCTATGCAGTCAGTGATAACCGACAAAGACAGAAGCGGAAAACCTCACTGATGTTATGCATATTTTCTTAGAAAATTGAAATTAAATAAAAATCCAAATTGAACGGAATCCCAGTCTCGTATAATTTTAAAAAGTAGGTCGTTCCTTCGCTCCTAACTCGCCAGTTCCGCATCAAGTTTCCATTTAAAACAGATTCCCTTGTTTGACTTATTAAAAATGCTTCGAAAATCGATTCGACTCCTTATCTCGCAAAAACGCGCGCGACGACGAGAGGAAAAAGAAAGTTCGCTCGTCGAGCATATCGACTGGTAAGAAAGTTCGAAAATTTGCATTTTAACCGAACGGGTAAAATTTTTCCAAGTTGCCGAGAGTGTTTGACGCGCTGATTTCTCACTTCTGTTCCTCTCCTTCGAACTTGTGCCGCGCGTCAATTACATTCGAGAATGCCCGTCTTTTGAACTTGGCAAAAATTCCTTCGGAGCGCAAAGTCGCAGCGCCGCAGTTTCGCGGCATCGGCGTTTCCTCGCCAGATAAACGGTCGTGCACTCGTGGAGAAAATTTTTATCGCGAAATGTTATATTACATCGTGCCGTTTTCGGTAAACAGCGATTTACTTTATGACGCTTCAGCACTTCGCTCCGTCACTTATAAACATGCAAAGTATAAAGAAAGTCGAGGCTCTCCCCTTCAAAATGGAAAATCGCGCGATATATCGAATTTCCCGCCGAAGCTCCGAAGTCTCTCGATCAAAGAGCAGTCGACTTCGCCACGAGGCGATTTCGCCGCGAAGGAAGAGCGAAACGAACGCGGAACAATTATATTCGCGTGACGTAAATAACGGAGCGGCCCGGGCATCGGTGCGGGATATGTGCTTCTGGCCGAGGGGTCAATCGTTCAAAATTCACGCGCGCGTCTTATATTCGTCACGCATTGAAAATTAAACGGGCCGAGAGAGAAAGAGAAGTGGGGACACGGGTCGACACCACATTTATTTCCTCCTAAGGCGAATATACCGTCGCCGAACGGAGACGAGGCCTTTGTAAACTGGTGCCTCTATACCGCCGATTTCTATCGATCTTCGAGCCGAGACTTTTCGATCTTGCTGTTTTTTTTTTTTAGATTTTTTATATATATTTGGCGTATGCGGAAAGATCGACGATAAAAACTTAATGAACGCGGTACTCGGACTAATTAATTTCGACGAATCCAAAAATATAACGCACACCGCACGAAAATCGTAATGAGGAACCAGCAGTGGAACTTCTTTCCGATCGCGCGTCGATGAAAAAAAAAAAAAAAAAAAAAAAGATGAGATCCGATCGGCGTTAGAAAACAATTTTAATAGCCCACCTTAATCGCCGCCGCCTCGAGCGCGATTTCGAAAGGCGCCACCGGCCAAAAGTCGGTAGAGGGCAACGAGACGAAGAACACGACCGAAGGCCCGAGGCGATGATCACATTTCAAGGTCGGCTTTCGGTCAAACTCGCCATCGCCGCGTCTCTGTCTCTCCGCGCGAGAGAGGAGCCTCGAAAAAAAAAAAGACTCTATCCTTTGTTTACCCCCCCTCCCCCCCGGCCAATTAAGAAGGCCGGGCTTCGAATTTATCAGCTTGATTAAAAGAGAACTCTCGGCATTTCTGCGCGGTTTCCCCCGAATTCCATTACTCAGCTCTCGAGGCGAAAATCGTCGTCGTCGTCGTCGTCGTCGGCGGCGGCGGCGGCGAAAGGTCAACGAATCCGCTTAGCCTCGAAAGCGGCTCGGGCGCGAAAAATCGACGAACTGCGCGTCGACGACCCAATTATACGGATTCGGTCCTAAACACTCCCGAAAATAGACGCGCTCTCCTCGCGCTTCCTCTCTCTCTCTCTCTCGGGAGGAGCGTGAAAAATGCGCGCGCGAGCGAATATCCACCCCGAATAAATTCTCTCTCGTTCGGAATAAACAGGAGGAGGAGCGGAAGAGAGCCGCGCGATTCAAGGTGGCTAATGAAGACGAGATATCGCGCGTTCCCCGGGCGCGGCGTTCGACGGCAAAGTTGGCGCGGCGCGCGTAGGTGTGGGAGAGAGAGAGAGAGAGAGAGAGAGCGACGTGTGCGCCGGTTAAACGGCGCGAAACGCCGGGAGACGGAACGCGGGAGGAATTTCTTCTTAGCCTTTTTTTCTGTTTCTTTTTTTTTTTTCTTCTTTTTTTCCTCTCGGGCCGAGTAGAAAACGGGCGGGGAGGCTTCGGGCGGACTAGACGGCGAGGTGTTTACTTATTACCCGGGAACGCGCGGCGGCGGCCTTGCCGGATGCTAATTGAGTGGCGAAAAGAGGAAAAAAAAACTTATTTTCTCAGCGCGAGAATGTACGAGGAGAGGCTATTTATTTTCATTGGTAAATGAACTGGGGAGGGCTATTTTTGTTATTGATTCGTATAATTTTGAGTTATAATTTAGTCTCTTCTCGATTGGTAATTCGGTAATTGTTGGTCGGAATATTTTGTATTTGGACCCGGCGGATAAATTTGAAATTCTTTTATTTATTCGCCGAATCTAAATGAATAATCTAAAATAAACGAGATTACGGTTAATAAAATGATTACAATTTTGCATTCATTAAAAGGGCTTTCCGCGGATGCTTCTACAAACCGCGAGAGATGTTTTGTAACGTAAATTGCTTAATTAATTCCATACAGCGGTCGCGCGAACGCATTGCAACACATTTCATCACCGTACATATTTGGTGAAAATTCAATTGTAAATCGTCCTGGAGAGTTAATTACGCGCAATTAACATGTGTAACATTAGTACTTTCGATCCACGGCACTAAAAATGTATATATGTATATAAGTCACCGAAACCTCTTACACGCTATTCCTTTACAAATTGCGCTTAAAAATCCACTTAATCATTCTAAAAAATCGCTAATTACTTACTCGTAACTGCTAAAAGAGAGAGAGAGAGAGACGAAACGGTAATTCATTACCTCCAAAAGGCTCGCATGACAAAATCGAATATATCTCTCCCGTCTCTTCGCCCAATTACGAAAATTGAACGGTATTTTTAACGCTCTCTCTCTCTCTCTCCTTAGCTACTTACGATCCGGCGGACTAACAAGTCCCGGGTAATTACTCGGTTATTGGAGCGGCGGGCGAAAAATTGAACGTAAACACGTCGGGCGCTCGTCGGTTCGCGCGCCGCGCGCGAAAAATAAAGACACGCGCGAAGCGAAGCCTCTCCGCTACTTACTCTCTCTCGGCTGGCTTTTAGTTGAAAATCGATCCGGCCGGTTTCGAGATCTCTGTCGTCGCGCGCACGCACACGTATGTGTACAGAAGCGAGCGCGAACTCGGGCTGGGCGCACGTGTAGTTTTTAAAAATAGTACGTGCTTTCATTACTCGGACGTGTTGTCTGAAAAATGTTTCCACCTTGGAAACTCCTCTTTTCGCCGTCCCCGATGCCTCGTACGCTTAGCGGGGAAATAAGATTTTTTTAAATCGTCGGCGGCTCTATTGGGTTTTTCGAGAGGAGATGGAAACGCTTTTTTTTTACACGACTTTTATCGGCTGAAAAATCAATTTGAGACTAATCTTAACATTTAGTTAAACGCTCGTCAGTTATTCTCAAGCGCGATACCGGAATTTTCCAGTTATTTCAATTTTTCAAGCCGGCAATTATCGAGAGAAAAGCGATCGATAAATCGAGCTCCGAATTAGAATTAGGTGCGGCACCTTCGAAGATGCGCCGTCAAATCGAATTTCATCGTTCAGCAATTCGCTATTTCCGTGCGAAATCAAATTTTAATTCGTCCAGCGATCGCTCCTAAAAAAAAAAAAAAGCCCCCCCCGAAACTACTCCTGATTTTTCCAATAAACAATTCACGCTCGAACGCCCCCCCCCCCCCCTCCGCTCGTTGCATTACCCAAAATCCTCCTCGAAGAAAACGGCTCTCGGCACGCGTATACAGCGCATATATCGATCGCACGCCGTGCACATACAGTCACGAGCGCGCGCGCACCTTGAAATTGAAATATACGGAAAATATTCGAAATACCCGAAAGCGGAGAGACACAGAGAGAATCGTTAGAATGAAATCATCGTGCGGCTCCGCGAGCCGAAGCGCGCGGGCATGCGTACTGGGTGAGAGAGAGAGAGAGAGAGAGAGAGAGAGAGAGAGAGAGAGAAGTGGCTGCTCTCCTCAGTGGGTCACACGGCGCGCGAGGCGCTCGAGCCAAGTTTGGAACGCGCCTTAATACACTCGCGCGCGCGTACGCGAGCTTTCCGAGAAGAGATAGAGAGAGACGTCGAAACACCGAGAGCGGAGGGATGACGACGACGTCGACGACGCCCCGGAGGCGGAGAAGCGCGGGAAAGGGTGGGAAAGGGATAACGTCGCGCGCGGCGCTGGAAATCTTACGTTGGGAGATTCGATTGGGAGTACGGGAGAGATTGCGATTCGAATTCGGGCGGGGGGGTTCGAAATTTCGTGGAGGAAGAGACGAATGTATACTTGAGTTTATCGCGTAGACTTTATTTTTTCGAATTTTGCTGCTCGCGATCGCCGGGCGGAATCAGATTTCCGATATATATACATGTTATAATAACGCTCGCGAAAATCGATATTCCCGAAAAATTTCATTTTCCGCATTCTGCTCGATCGAAAATTAAGTTATTGGATGAAACTCAAAAAGTTTGTTATACGGAGTTTATTTTCGGCGGGGCGCGCGCCGCGCGGCAAACGTATATTGTCACCTCTCGCGCGGGCATTAAAGGTATTCGTCATAGTCAGAAGCGCTTTGAAGAAACAATTCTGCCCGCAACATTGAGTTAATTAGATCGGCAAAGCGCTCCGTCATCCGCGAAATGTTTATTCTCGGCTTCGAAAATCGCCTGCCCCCACCTTTCCCCTCTGAAATCCCGCGTGATCCGCGCGAAATCTGCGTAATAAGCAAACAATACGCCGCGGGTGACTAATTCTCCTTCTCTTTTATCGGCGCGCGCTTTTTTTTTTTCGCGCGGAGCCTCCTCCCCGCGGAATATACGCGATCGACGGATGTAAACAGTGATAAAGAGCGCTTTCTATTAATATATTTTCGCCGCTCTCTCTCTCTCTCGCGTTTCGTTAAATCAGACTGCTCGTTAACGCGGCGCAATAAAAACTTCAAAATACTCGGGCTTTCTGGCACGGCCGACGAAGTATACCGACCGTCGCGCGTTTAATGTCTCTCGGCAGGTATACACAGAGCCGGCCGAAGTGACCGATTGAAGTTTATATAGGCGGGTGGCGCGTGTCTTTTTGAAGATTTCGCGCTTTGCGCAACTCGACGCGGCGCGGCCGCGACTGTTCTTCTCTCTTTTCGGGTTTAACGGAGAATGGGAGCATTTTGCGAGAAAATATATATGCGCCTTTGGCCGAAGTTTTATCGAGCCTCTTTTTTTTTTTTCGTTTTTCTTTGACGGCCTGTTTACCGACGATTTGTCAGCCGCGAAAGCGGATATACTTTGTATTTCAATGTAATATAGCGCGATTAAATTACGCGTCTGGGAGAAAATAAACTGCAGAGAATGTTTCCGCCCACGTCGAAGATTTTGTCAAACTTCGACCAAGGTTGGCCGGGATGCGAAAGAAGAGCGGAGAGGCTGAAGTTAACAATGAATAACGAATAGCGTGAGCTCCAATTGGAGATACGAATAAACTTGAAATATATTCACGAGACATTGTCGATTCGAGTGTTTCGAAGACATCGCAAATATTTGCGCAACGAGAAGTGTACCGTCGTTCGCAAGAGAATAATATATGTATACTCGAGCATCGGAAAATTCAACGAGACTCATTCGGCACTCGTCGCTACCGAGGCTCGACTCTAATTTCAGGCCGCCGAGAACATTCAATTCTCTGCCCCGTGAAGCCCAAATTAATAAATAGCCCCACACGGAAAAAAAGCGGGCGAAAACCGAATTTCCCCGCCGAAAAAGAGCCTCGGCTACAAACACAGCTGCGAAATAAATTAAGCCCGGAGGCAGGAAAGCATCGATCATTGCTCGGCCGCGAAATTAAACATGCAAAAGACGCGGAATCAGGAACGAGGGTTCGCGCGGAGACGAATGTGAGAGCGAGGGGGAGAGGGCAGAGAAGGCAGGGGGGGGGGGCGAGGTCCAACTGCTGATGCCGAACGAACGTTCTTCTTCTCTCGGCGTTAAACGAGGGAGGAATTTGTTCGAGGGCGAGAGACGCGTGTGGGAAGGGGCGGTTATTCGCTTAATTATTGGATAATAATGGGATTTGCGGAAGCAATTTGCCGGGGGTCGTTAGTTTTTTGGGGAAAAAGATTACGGCGCGTCGCGCGTTTCGGCGGTAATTGCGCGAAGTGGTTAACTGCTCGCTTAATTTTAATTAATTGACCGTGCAACGGTTTGACGCCGCGGAGGCAAATTTTGTATAATGTTCTCGCTGCGCTTGATATCGTTGAATTTGAATTTTACAAAGTGCATTTATTTTACTTTGACATCGTTTAACTCGAGTATTTTTTTATTCCATTGTCAAACTCGTCGTTCCGAACGTCGCCGACGTAACGTCTCTCCTTCAAAGTCAAAAGTAAGGGTTTTAAAAAAAATATATCCGCTCGGAGACCCCGAAAAATTTCCTTCCAATTCATCCGCCCCATAACCCGCACAACCATCACCACCATGAACCCTCTCCAAGCAGCAGCCTCGAATCCTCGGTGTCTCGAAAAGCCGCCGCGCGGCTCTCATGGCAGCGGAGCGCGAAGGGCCCTCGGTGAAATCTTACTCAGCGTCGGCGCGTAAGGGACATGTTCAACCTGTTGTTTTTAAGGTCAGCGGAGCGTTGGCCCCTGGCTCTCTCTCTCTCTCTCTCTCCCTCTCCGCGCCGAGACGATATGTCGCTGCTCCTCGGTCGCCCGAGAGAGAAAGAGCGAGCGCCGGCCGAAAGTCTTTTAAAATTATATTCCCCGAGCTTATCGGGGGAGAGAGAGAGAGAGAGAGACCCTGACCCCTGCACGCGCGCACACGACCGAGAGAGCCGCCCACCCTCCTCCCTCCCCCCCCCCCGGCGGCGAGTACCGACCGATGATAAATCCCCGCCGACCATTGTCTCGGGTGGAGGAGCCGGAGGAGCTTATTGCTCGTTAAATTAATTCCGACTTTTCGAGCGTGGCATAAAAGCGAGCGGTGGCTCGTCTGCGTTTCGGAAGCCGCGCGCAAAGTGACGGCGGCCGCGCGCTTTGTTTTGTATAATCTTCAACCCGCGCGCGCGCTCGTTCGCATATATGAAAACGAGCTCCGCGCGGCGACGAGAGAGCGTGTATGGAAATACGAGACTTGGAACAATGGCTCTCTCGCTCGCGGGGGAACCGACGACGAACTGTCGTCGTTTGGGCCGACGGGCAATTCCGGCAGCGGGCTCCGCGGTAATTTGATCAGCTGTTGTACTCGATAAACCCTTTTCCCCCCAATAAGTTTGCTCGGCATCTGTGCACCGTCGTCTCCGGCGGAGAGAAGACACTTATCTCCTCGCCTCTCGAACACCTCCTTCCCATGTAGGAGAGGAGGTATTTCGGCCGTTGAGACACGGGAATTCAGACGCGCAATGCGGCGTGAAAGACTCGCGCCTGCGCACTCATTATCTCCCTCTCTGTCTCTCTCTGCCTTTGTTTCTTTTTTCTTTATCGTTCGAAAACAGCAGCTTATTTTTTCTCTCTCTCTCTCTCTCTCTCGAGAGAGAGGAGTTCGGCACGTAATCGCCGCCCCCTTTCATAGTATAATGAGGCCTTATCGCGGCACTTGCAGCAGACAAATGTGTCCCCGCAGCACACACCAGCTGCCAGATAAACAATTCGTTGTTTCTTTCGCTCCGTATAAGTCTCTCAAGGCGGGTCTTGAGAGAGTTTTGTTCTTCGCTGCTGCTGCTGCTGCTGTGGCCGTTTTATTTTTTTTAAGGCCGCCGGGTAGAGATGGGGATTTAGATAGGGAGCCGAGCGGGGATCCTATCAAACTTTTAATGTTTGACTTTGTTTTATCGCGGAATTTTGAATTGGATTACGATTTAGTCTGTTTGCTTTATTGTTGTTATTAACGGTCTGTGGGGAATTCGATTCAAATTCCAGTGGTAGTAAAGTTATTAGATTGTATAATCTTTTTTTTTTATTAGATTATATAAATTTTATTAAATTAAAACGTTAATTGTAAGAAGTAAATTTCTCTTTCCGAGTAAAAAGCGCAGATAAACTATATTCCAGAATTTATTGGAATCAAATTTCTTTTTTTTGACACTCGACACTCAAAGTTTTTTCGTTCCGATATTCAATCTTCAACGAGCTCGGCGTCACTCTCCGCAAATTCCTCCCTTTTTTCCGCAAAACAAAAACCAAACTTTCCTCAAACCGGAATACGTATATAGACACTACCCTTCCTCGTCGACCGGAACGTTCGTTAACAAGCCGCGTCTTACGAACTTTAATTGAAAAGCGCATCGTTCCCCTCCCCTTCAACTGAAATTCAATATCTCCGTCCGTTCCGCAAACTTAATCAGTCCCCCCTCTGTCCCCTTGTTATACAAAATCACCCGAAAATTCAGCGACCCATAAAACTCTCTCGGTCCGTATAAATTTTCATTATCTCCCCCTCTGCCCTCGCGATATAAATTATCTGGAAAGAAACTCGCGGATACTCTCTTAATAATCAAGCTCACGCAAGACTTTTTTCTCCCCCTCCCCCTCCCTCGGTCTTTAAACGCAAACACACATTCCCGCGGGCACGTATACGTACACGAGCGGAGCGCGTGTCGCTTTTGAAAATCAAGTTTTCACCCTCGAGAGAGCGAAGTCGGTCAAGGGGGTGGAGAGAGAGAGAGAGAGAGAGAGAGAGAGAGAGAGAGAGAGAGAGAGCGGTAAAAATCGATACCGCCATGATTCAAGAGAGAGAGAGAGAGAGGGCGAGTGCATAAACGACGAGGTAAATCGCGTATGGGCTTATGCTTATCGGCGACCCCTATATACGCGTCGTCCCTCCGGCCTTTCTCTCTCTCTCTCTCTCTCTCTCTCTCTCTCTCTCTCTCCGTTGTTTAACGAGCGAGATTGTGTTGGGGCTGATGCTGCTTCGCCCTTTTTTTTCTCTCTCCTTGCGAACGCCTTGGATTACGCGTATATATATATATATATATATATATAGGACGACACGCGAACGAGGCTCGCCGGGCTTCCTTTTGCAGTGTGTCGGCGGGGGATTTTCTTTTCGAACGACCTTCGACCTTTTTTTTTTTTTTTTTTTATATATACGTCAATCGCTCGGCGATTCAAGCCGAAGGAGAGAGAGAAAGAGAGAGAGAGAGAGGCTTTCCCGGCGGAGCGCGGCTGCCTCGCGGAAAACGGCCCAATTAGCCGAGGCTTTTGTCTATTGTTTAGACGAGCCGGGTCGTCGGGGAGAACCGGGCGACTGCGCCGTTTAGAGGGGATCTTGGGATCGTCGGCGAGATTATTTATTTTATTCTGCAGGTTTATGGAAAACGTCGACTGTAAAGCTTTATATTTAACTTGCCGTATAAAGTAATCAATTTTGTGCACTAAATTCATGCGATTAACCCAATTAGTTTGTGCAACATATGTTATTTCTGGCGACAAACAAGATTATTAAATTCAAATTGCTTTGATTTATTCCTACATTCTATGTACGATTTTCTAAAATTAAAATCGAAACGCGAGATTACATTTTTTTTTCACGCGATTCGCGCCATGCGTAACACAGTGCGCAGATTCACAATTCTTTTTTTGCGCGAGGAAAAAACTAATCGGACGCGGGTGATTTAACGATCGAACGGGCTTTAATTTTCAATAACTGGTTTCCCATTTGTTTCTCTCTCCGCAACGGCGGCTGCAATTAAGAAAAAAACTGCCGCGCCGGCCGATATGTGTGTACGAACGATCCGCGAACGGCCGTCGGGAAAACGCACGATGTAAAATTCATTCGCTTCCCGCGATGAGAATCCGAAGGAAACTCGAATTAAAAAAAAAACGCGAATGTAGGTCGACCTTAAAAAAAAAAGGAGAGATACCGTTCCTTTTTTTCGAAAACTCGATGTATAGAGATAAAAACAAAGAAACTAATATCGATCGCTGAATATTTTTAAACTCCCGTCAAAGAGTTTATCAATAGAATATCCCACGAATCCAAAAAGAAAGAGAAAAGAAAAAAAAGAATGACTCGACGTCGGTGCGTTTTACAGCCCCCCCATCGATCACCCGGGATCGCCGTGCGCGTGCGCGCGTCCGCGAGAAATTTGATTATTCGTTTTCGCGCGCTCCGCCGCCTCTCCCGGTCTCTCCAATCGGTCAGCTGGCGCGTATAAAGCGATTTTTCCACGGCTTCCGCGGCGAATCTGGTTGTTCCATGTTTTTCGAACGAAGCGCATAAATTAAGTCCGCGCGCGCCTCGAGTTGCACATTTGTGCGTCTCGCGTTATTGCGTCCATTGTCGCGCGTCTCCGCGACCAATCGGCGGAAAACAAAAGGCGCAATTTCGGATCGCCGCGCGAAGGTCGTCGTCGTCGCGGCGCGCGGCGCAGAAAATTAAAATTTAAATTGCCTTCTCCGCCCGTTAGCCGCGCCGCGGCTCTTTTATTAGTCCTTTGTCACGGTAATAACGATTGTCGTCGCCGCGCCGCGGAGAAGCGAAATTTTCTGAGGCGCGAGCGAGGACTGTTACGCGGCTGCAGTCGCGTTTAATCTCGCCTGATACTTATCCGAGGCTCTTAACGTTAATGCCGCTGTAATCGCATTTGTGAGATTTATAAGTAAATATACGTACGGTTATATATGTATATATGTACGATTCGAGATAATTTATCTCTCGCTCGCGAGTTTATTAGCTTTGGCAGAAGTTGAGAAAACTGGAGTGAAGTACAAGTTAAATAAAAAAATATATATATATAATGGAAGTTGTATTTGTACAGTAATTACTCGTTTCATCCTCGATTCAGCAAATATTAAGCGGGTAATTGCTGTCGAGCTTATTAAAGTAATGAAGATGGAGATCGTCTCGTCGACGAAAATCTCAAAAATCTTCTCATCGCGCTCAAACTCTCATTTTCAAAACTGTCTGATCGAACGTTACACTGAGAGAAAAAGTATAGTAAAAATTACAAATAATCTTGTAAAAATTACCATACTGTCTAGTAAAGCCGCCA